>JAUTWP010170826.1:0-19725 GCA_033042655.1 Cyathermia naticoides | reverse complement strand
TACAATTTATGTAACTTACTTAACATCTCATGTAATGTTGTAGTACCAAAATAAAAGGATATTTCACTTGAATATAATTATTTTGTAATTTTGAAAGTTTGAAAAACAAATTTTGTACTTTTGACATGCCGTCAATCAATATGTTAATTACTATATTAAGGAGCAAACATTTTTGCTGGAACTTTACTTTTTTTTAAGGTTAAGACCTAAACGTTAAATCATCAACAATTCTATATAATAAAAAAAATGTTTTTAAACATAGTTTTTTCATTATAATAGCTCAAATTCAAAATTTAGAGTCCAACAGTGAAGCAGTTGGTCGTCAGATCGATTCTAGATGAAACCATTTGCATCAATGACCGTGGTGTGTGTTGTCCTGTCTGGAAAAGAGCACATAAAAGACCCTTTGCTGGTTATCGGAAACTTCAAAGAATAGCATTTCTGGCGAGTTGTTTTCTTCTTCTGAATGTATGTACGTATGAATCAATCAATCAATCAATCAATGTACGTACGTACGTACGTACGTACGTACGTACGTACGTACGTGCGTACATACGTACGTACGAACGAATGAATGAATGCATGAATGAATGAATGAATTTATTGTTTAACAGCACCCATATGCAGTTTGGGCTATTTTTTGTTCCGTTGTATGGGCTGTCCTGTTTGTGGGAAAGTGCATATAAAAGATCCCTTGCCGCTTATCGGAAGAAAAGAAAATGGTAAAAATAACCATATGTATTACGTCAAATAGCTGATAAGATAAAAAAAATCAATGTGCTCTAATGACGTTAAATAAAACAAACTTTACTTGTATAAGCCAAGGCAGCCCAGATAGAATAGCCGCTGTATTTGTAGCACATTGAGATCTACAGATACCTAAAAACTGCAAGTATTTGGCGAGGTCGGCGCGCGCTAACCCCCTGGCGCTACTTGACGCTTTACATTCGTACGACTTCTACAGACGAATTCACTTCAACGACCACCACTGCCAAGATGAGGAAGCACAGCACATCGACACGATTCTGCCGTGTTCCTTCAACATCATAACGACGTCAAAGATAAACGGTCAACAGCGTTCTGTATCTGTGGCTAACGGCGCGGTTCATTTATTTGTTTGCGTCATCAAGATTTAAATTAGATTTTAATGGGTCTTTTCTTATACATTTTCTTCTTGTTTGTGTATTTTATTTCTGTATTTTGGTAAATCGTCTATATTTTGTTCAATATACAGTCAAACCTGCTCAAGCGGCCATCTGTAATAACCAGCCACCTGTCTTCAAATGTCACCCATATTTTCGCCAAAATCAGCTAAGTCGGTACAATACAACCTGTAGTAAGCAGCCACCTGTCGTACGAGGCCCCTTTGTGTTACTCCTTTATGTGGCTGCTTAAGACAGGTATGACTATTGCAAAATATTGACTGTATATAGAATGTGTTTTATGTAGAAGAAAAGACCTCAGATGTTCCATTAAGAACGACCTCTGGCTTTTGTCTGAGAATGCTTCCAATGGGAGCGTGCTTGAACAGTTATCTGATAGAAGCATGTAAATATATTTACCTGATCTGGCCTCAGATGTTTTACCAAAATTGAGAGCTAACGGACTTTAAATTAGATTTTAATGTCCTTTTTTCATTTTTTTTATTTTATTGATTTATTTTTATTGATTTATTATAATTTTTAGTCTTTAGGTAAACTATCCATATTCATAAATATGGTGAAATATTAATTGTATATAGACATTGCAGTTCATGTCCGATGGTATCTGAATATACCTTATTACGGATTATTCTATAACGATAATTGACTGTGCATGGTGAATTCCCCGGACTATAATCTTGTAAACAAACATACTAGTACTAACATAAGTACATCAACTACTCTACCTTCAATATGCAACGTATCATTTGTCATATACAGTATTGATATACATTAACAAGCTGACTTTTAAAACGTCATTAATTTTACAATGTTTTTACGGGAAAATATTTGTAGTACTAAACACTAGCATATGGAACTCAATGTAGATTTGGTTACGTTCCTGGTGGACGGGATGTACCTCAACCGTCAAGTCCTCATCTGAACCATCTGTCCCGAACATTGGACGTTTATTGGACGTCAAACAAATGGTCATTCTGACACATTTTCGAAGTAAACCCGTTACATTTGCCATTAGTAAGAAGGGATCGTATCATACTATAGACAGGATAACACATACCACTGCCTTTACACCGACTAGTGATTCCATAGCTGGTTTGACAAAGGCCATAGTTTGCGCTATCCTGTCTATGGGAAAGTGCATATAAACGATCCCTTGCTGCTTATTAAAAAAGATTAGCCCCACTAGTGTGGCGGTAGTGGGTTTCCACTCTCCTACTAACATTAATATCTTTCCCGGACCCAGTGGTGGTTTGAACCATAAACGGCTCCCGGGAGAGGCGTCTGTTATAATAGCCTGGCTCTGAACATAGACGTTACACTATGATCTGACATGTGGGAACGGGCAAAAACCATCAGAGAATGGTTCATCCTTCACCAATTGAGCTTGATCCTGCCTCATATTGACAAGAGACTTTCTTTATCATTGTATATCATATTCCAGACCAGGAATTGCAAGCATGTTTTATACCTCATACACGATAGTTAAAATTAACAATGACATCCTGTTCAAATGTGACATGCCTATTAACTGATATTAAAATTAATATTGACACTGTTTAGTCTGTTTTTATCTCGAACGTGACTGGATTTTTAACCATTAACTTCGCCAACTTTTAAATGATTTCGTATTTTACATTAACCGAATTTCCTGTCATTCGGCAATCTTCGGATACATAACACAAACGATTCTTATTATTCGGCAATCTCCGGAAACAAAACGAACGATTCCGAATATACCTATAATATTATCTACTTCTACGTCATTACTATACTGTTGGTTCAGCGTTTTTGTCCATTTAAGATTGCGTGTTTTACTGCTACAATTATAACTGACGTTTGTTATTGTGTTAGCTGAGTAAAACGTTAATATTATAGGAATAATTAAATAACTAACTGTGGCACGGGGTTCCCTAGAGATGTCTAATCAGTTAGAACGATCATCGTATGATATTAGGCACCTGCAACCACGACCAGTGATGTCTAATCAGTTAGAACGATCATCGTATGATATTGGGCACCTGCAACCACGACCAGTGAGGAACTTGGTCAATAATGCAAAACGACAGTCATATGGAAATTTTCACCGAAGTTTGGGTGACTAAAAAAAGTTAGTTTCATTTAATGACGCCACTGGAGCACATTGATTTTTATCTTATCATCGGCTATTGGACGTCATGCGTATGGTAATTTTGATACTTTTTTTTAGAGGAATCCCTCTGCCGCCACATATGCTACTCTTTCCAAGAAGCAGCAAGGTATCTTTTACATGCACTTTCTCACAGACATGACAGCACATAGCACGGACTTTGATGAACCAGTAGTGCAGCACCGATGGAAGGGAAAGTAGCCTAAACAAGATGTGTCCACTGAGAAGGGTCAATCCGACGACTGACCCACTGAGCTACATTCCGCTGGAACTTGTCGTAGTTGTCGAGGTTGTTGTCAGAGGCGCCGGAATCAAAGTTAGGCGGAGGCGCAAACGTTTGGTTGATTAAACTTATGCTCGTGCTAGCATCCAGTTATGGTTTAATCTCAAGTTCCTGAGTCGTCTGTTCAAGACATAATATATTAATCTCAGTAGAAGAATAAAATATAAAAAGTTTGTTTTATTTAACGACGCCACTGGAGCACATTGATTTTTATATTTTTCATACGCAATATCATGGTAATATTAACACATTTTAGAGGAAACCCGCTTCCACCACATAGGCTACTCTTTCCGATAAGCACTGGTTAGAACGTAAAATAGCCCAAATTGCAAAATGGTCAACTTAGAATCGACTAAGCTATGTGTACATTCTACCGCGAGTAGATGTCACCCTCTCACCCCCACCCTCACCCTCACACCCCGCACATTTTACTGTCATTAAACTCAAATGATGTTCATGGATAGATTGATGTATTTATATTCTGCAGATGTGTGCAATTAGCATTAATATTGTTTATATGTACAGGTGGTCTTTATCAACAAGTCTTCTTTATACACAAGTACCTGGTATATACAGGTGTTTGTTATAATATTATACAGTAATATTGTATAGCCAGTTGGAGTGTTTTCATAATTTAAACTTTTAGATGTTTTATTAATGTAAAGAAAAAAAATTAAATTAAAAATAAATTTGTTTAAATGTATAGTTCACAATAATATGGTAAAAAATAAACCCTATAATGATACAATGCAATATAAAGAAGTTTTACTCTCTAGACAAAAACATTAATAATTAATTTTTAAAACTGATTTTTTTAAAGCCACAATAATATGGTAAAAAATAAACCATATAATGATACAATGCAATATAAAGAATTTTTTACTCTATAGACAAAAACATTAATAAGTAATTTCAAAAAAGAAATAATTTTCTTTAAAAGCCACAACTCACCTGTTAAGAACAATACAATCAAGGCGAGGCTGGCATTCGATAACCGTGCCATTCTGAGAAACTGGTCGGCTGAAAAGTGACTAAGTAACCGTGCGTCGTTGTCGAAATCTCGATGCTAAATGTTGGGTAGCCCCACGATGCACAGTCTATAACCTTTCCATCAATTAAAACGGTACAGCTATTCACATGCGCGGTTCTCTCACGTGGTATCATCTAAGCCAATAAAATTCGTCATTAAGGAATACTAATAAACCTCGTTTTATCCCCACAAGATGTATCATATTACGGAATGCTTGTAATGCGTTACAAAGCTGCCAGATATCAGTAATATTGTGTAATTTCCCGAGTGGCTTTCTTCACAGAACTGATGATCGCAGATTGGCCATGTTGCAATTAATTGTCTTCAACAGGTGTGTAGTGTTTTTACCAGACTCTTACATACGAGTGGCTCAAGTTGAGGTTATCATAGGCCGGTGTAATAGGAATAGAAGTCCGTAGAAATAAAGGTCCGACACAATGTAAAATGCTATAGAACTTACATGCCTAGGAATCCTCGTCCAAACAAGACTTTTATAAAACACAATACATGGCTTTATTGCACTTTGTCTTACCTTAACTATAGGACTAGTTTTATGGAGCAGACTATTTATTTCATTCCGTAAAGATTTATTTTATAATTAATCCAGTTTTTAAGAGATATAACCGGACTTGCATTCTGTCCCAGACGCAGTGAATGGGTTGAACTATAAACCGTGCCCTTTAGAGGCGTCTGTTATAACAGCCTGGGTCTGATTGTAGACGTTAAACAACATTACCTGACGTGACCTGGTGGTTTAGTGGTTATTATATCAGAATTGAGGGTGGCACTGGTATGAACACTCCAACCCAGAATGAGTGCTACGTAAGGCTCAATGGGAAACTAATACTACTCACATCGTCCACTGGTCCATAGCTGGTTTCACAAAGGTCATGGTTTATGCTATCGTGTCTGTGGGAAAATGAAAATAAAAGATCCATTGCTGCTTATTGGAAAGAGTTCCCTATGTGGCGGCAGCGGGTTTCCTTTCTTCTATTGAAGGAGTGGGATGCAGCTCAGTCGGTAATGTGTCCACCTTTGAAGCGTTCGGTCGTCGGGTCGATCCTTCTCAGTGGATCCATCTGCAGTTTGGGGTATTTTCCGTTCCAACCAGTGGTCCACAACTGTTTCATCAAAGGCCGTGGCATGTGCTGTCTTCTGTGGGAAAGTCCATATAAAAGATCACTTGCTGCTTATAAAAAAGAGTACGCTATGTGGCGGCAGCGTTTTTTTTAATGAAATGTGTCAAAATGACGATATGAATGACATTCAATAGCCGATGATAAGATAAAAATCAATGTGCTCCAGTGACATATTTAAACAAAACAAACTTTACTTATCCTCAGCCATTGGGCATTAAACATATTATGGTCATTCTGACACATTACCTAGCAGATAACAGTCTATGGGATAACTATTGCTATGGGCAGCATTACGCGTGCACCGGTAAACACCGTATTGAACAGGCTTTAATAAAACTGTATGCAAACTATACACGTACTTGATGACAGTACTTGATATTGGAACACTAATTCATTTAGCGGTTGCTGATTCCCACACATCAACATCCTACTGAGCGGTGAAGTGGGTCTTTATGTGCTTGTGATCGGAATTTACTCATAAACTATCCAATCATTTTCTATTCAGGTAGCTAGGTGTTCATCGATTTCACAAAAAGGAAAGTTTGTTTTGTGTAACGACTCCACTAGAGCACATTGCTTTTTATCTTATGAGCTGGTATTGGACGTCATTATTATGGTCATTTTGACATATTTCAGAACATAGGCTAACTCTTTTCGATAACCAGCAAATCATATTTTATGCACTTTCCCACAGACAGAACAGCACTTACCACGGGATTTGATGAACCAATTTTGAAGCACTGGTTGGAACGGAAAATAGCCCAACAGCAGATGGGTCCACTGAGAAGGATCGATCCCACGACCGACCGCTTCAAAGGCTGGCACGTGGAGCTCACACTGTGCGATACAGAACATTACACGTGTGAAGTGACGTGTGTAATGCAATATGTCTTGAGAGCAATCGCATTAAACATGTAATGATGTTTTCACCGTGTTAGATACTCTTTCAATTTCTCTCACAGCAATTCTCAATCATTACGAACTGTTAATAGATCTGTTCGTCTTCGTTATGCATTCATCAGTGGTGTCAAACAAGGGCAGGTGTAAAACATTTGGCTCTCTTAATTATTTGCCCAGTGGTTTATGGATAAAATCTTATCCGTTCTACCAAAATTATGCTAGTATAATAATATAAGTTGGTGGAAATCAATAATGGGTCATTTATTATTCAAATACGCTGTCTAGGGCTAGCATTTCCGGTTATCCAGGACAGAACTTAATATTAGTGAGAAATAATCAAATGATGCCACATAGGTTATATTTTCCACTAGCCGAAATGAATGGTTTATGTGCAAGGTTTTATACGCATGATATACTAGTATCTGATAAAGTAGCACATCGTTTCGCTCTTATCATCTCTTTACCTGGGTCGTTTCGTCCAGTTTCATTTGAATTCTTAATACTTAAATTGAATGGTTTTGACCTATAAATCGAACCACATTTTACATCTAATGTTTTACTCATGAGTAGAGAAATTTGGCTTTATAATTTGTTTAACTTTTTTATTATTAATTTTATTTTACAATTGTTTTTGATAAAACATTCGTAGACAACTTGTCTGACTGGAGTCGAGAATTATTTGAATTTCTGTTAAGTGCGTCTACACCTCATTGTTGAATCTGACAGTGCATGACAGCACATACCCTAAAGTATTTATAATACAAGTGCGTCTACACCGTGTTGTTGAACCTGGTAGTGCACTCACTCTATGTAATGATGCACGGGCATGACAGCACGTACGTAACAGTATTTGATATACACGTCAAGTGAAGAGGCTGGATTAAGCAATGGTCTAATGCATCCACTGAAGTGATTGTCCGTAAAAGAATTAAGTGTAAAAGTACATGGCAGACATCGAGATTGTCCTAAAATACCACTCATCGACCGAAAGTATTGGATCACAGATATGCTAGAGCATCATCCATGAAGGCTAGACAGAAAAGTACATTTTACAAGCAGTTATTTTAAGCCGTCGGTCAGATAATGTCAAAGCATTAAAGACATGTCATCACTTTAGGAGCACGTGCCTTTCGTATCTGTATTAAAGGTGTGTTTTTATTTTCTACATGTATACATTCAAACCGGCCAATTGACATAATGAACAATTGATTTAAGGGGAGGTGGCTTATATATATATAGGTTGAAATACATACCTTTCTACTGTGAAGAGACATGTAGAAGATGTTTTTGGTTGGTTTTTAGGTCAGATCAAGTTGTTTAACGTCTAAGTTCAGAGCCAGGCTGTTTTAGAAGACGCCTCTTACGGGTGCAGTTTATTGTTTTATCCATCCACCGCGTCCGTGACATTGATTGGTTGGTTGGTTGGTTGGTTGGTTGGCTGGCTGGCTGGCTGGTTGGTTGGTTGGTTCGGTGGCTGGCTGGTTGGTTGGTTGGTTGGTTGGTTGGCTGGCTGGCTAGCTGGCTGGTTGGTTGGTTGGTTGGTTATATAGATTTAATGGTATCTTGTCTCTATATCAGGTTTTCTATTTACATGTTCCTATCATACATTCAATTTAATAATATATGAACGCATTGAACTTGTTTTGTTAAAGTATATTTGGCTCAGCTAAACATGCCGGCAGGTACAGTAAATCATGTTAACAGCTTCAAGTTCAAGTTCAATGCAATATTTAGTCCAATCTGGATGCCTAACAAATCTCAGCTTTTACCACACTAATTTCATGACAGTGTTAGATGACTCTCGGTCAATATCTAGGTCAAGTTGAGCGGTCTTTACTCTTGTAACATTAGCGATATGTTTTGGAATTAATTTGTTCAACAAACATGGAGGTCGATGAGTTTGCTTCTGGCGTTATCAATGTGTAAAAGGGAAATAACTGGATGCTTTAGTGGAGTATTCTGTATATCAGTCATAGTGTCCATGTTTTACTTATTGTCTGCCATTACAAGAAGAATTAGTTAACACTTGATTGTTTTCAATATACATTTTCAACATAACAGGCTCAAACCCAAGGGTGTGGTGTGTATGTTTCCAAAATCGGACACTTTTTGGTTATTGGAAATAACTTTTCACTAAATATAGAAACTATTCTACCTTTTGCATCAATTATTTTTCAAGTTTAGTCAGAACTTATTAGAATATCCATTTGAAACATAACAGGATGTGGTGGACATTTTTATAAAATTAGACATTTTTTTTATTTCTGGGAATAATTTTGTCACTAAATATAGTTCTGTTGTAAATTCTGAGTACATGCTTGCATCGAATTTGTTTTAGTTTAATCAGAACGTATTAGGACACCTACTGATACACAAGATGTGGACCATTTTACTGGAACAGGATATAATTGGAAAATCGATCGAACTGTATTCCCGCTGCACTAAAACAGAGGACATATATATCGGAATAGTCTTTTCCTTTATTCTGTGATATTTAATTTAAAAGCGTGTGTTCTGTATATACTACTCACCTGAAAAAGTAAAGTTTATTTTATTTAACAAAGCCACTAGAGCAAATTGATTTGTATATTATCATCGCCTATTGGGTGTCATACATAATTGTCACATATTTATTTAGAGGAAACCCGCTGCCGCCAACTAGGCTACTCTTTCCAATAAGTAGCATGGGTTTTTTTATATGCACTTTCCCACACACATTACAGTACATACCATTGACTTTGGTGAACCAGTTGTGGATCACTAGTTGGAACGGAAAACAACTCAAACTACAAATGGGTTGCTCGCCTGAAGAAAATAGGTGACGCAAAACTGAACTTGTGAAAGCTCGAACGTTCAAACGCTCGAACAAAACTTCTTTGCGCAATTTCTCGAGGCTTGACTGTCAATCTGATCATATTAATCAGTAAGAACATTATCTCTAAGCCCAGCAGGTTACGCAATAGCCTATTTGAAGATATTTACACACTGTATAATTAACCAAGATGAATGTGATTAAGGAGCTGATCGAACTACGCAAACCTGCTGCCTCCATATTATGGAGTCAGATCGATCGTTCTCAGTGGACCCACCTGCAGTTTGGACTATTTTCCGTTCAAAAAGGTGGTCAACTGGTTCATCAAAGGCCGTGGTATGTGATGTCCTTTTTGTGTGAAATTGCATATAAAAGATCCCTTGCTGCTCATCGAAAAGAGTAGCCTATGTGTCGAGATTCCTTTAAAAGAAATTGTCGAAATTACAATATGTATGACATCCAATAGGCGATGATAAAATATAAATCAATGTGCTCCAGTGGCGTCGTTAAACAAAACCAATTTTACTTTTTCCATAATATTATTATAGACAGCAAGCCTAATACTGGCAAAGTGTTGACATTTCAGACAGGGCCGTAGCTGCATGTACGCAAAAACGCAGCTGCGTACACATCATTTTGAAAAATTAAAAATTAATAGTTCAAAAATGGAATAAAAACATATACTTTGATTAATATTAATGTGTTGTTAAAATGCTGCTTAAAATAACTTTGTAAAATGTCGCAGATGAACCAAATAGCAGGAAATCGTTTCTACCTTTCAGTGCTCCCATAATTATTTGCGTACACATTAGTTTTGTCTGGCTACGCCCCTGACAAATCTAAATGTCTCAGGTGTGTTCATATTGCCAGAAAGCCATGTAGCGTCAAGAATTGCAATACAAATGAGAATTGCAATAAAAAAGGTTCTTTTTTTAGTTTCTATGTACTCTAAATCAATGTTACGGTCAAATAATGCTACAAAGCCACGCGTTTTATACTGTTTAGAAAAGAAATACGTATACTGGAAGGGAATTGTTGACAGCGTATAACGTTACAGACTATATGCTTCTCTCGTCGATTTAGACTGTTGTAAATTATAGAAGCAGAAAATATACCTACACTTTTTATTGTAAAGCGGTCGGTCGTCGGATCAACCCTTCTCAGTGGACTAATCTGTAGTTTGGGTTAGTTTCCGTTCCATCCAGTGCTTCAAAACTGCGTCATCAAAGGTCATGGTATGTGCTATACTGTATGTGGGAAAGTGCATATAAAAATCGCTTGCTGCTTATCAAAATGAGTAGGCTATGTGGCTATTGTTGATTTCTTCTAAACGAAATATGTCAAAATAACCATTTATTGACGTCCAATACTGCAATAGTCGCTGACAAGAAAAAATCAATATGCTCTAGTGGCGTCGTTAAATAAAACAAACTTTTTTATTGTAAAACCATACTACCCAAACTACAATACCACGATCACGATCAGGGACAAGAAAACATTACACAAAATGTAAAACTGGTTTGTCAAAGTCCTTGCCATGTGCCATCTGTGAAAAGAGCATATAAAATATACCGATCTGCTTATTGGAATAAGTAACATATGTGGGACGACATCGTGGTAGCAGCAGGTTTCTTATATTGTACTAGCATTAGCCAAGGAAGTATTGTATTGGAGTGTGCTAATTATGACAGTACAATATTTTTTTGTGGAATTAAATAGTGACGTGGCTATCATGATATGGAAGAAATAAAGGTCTTAAGATAGTTTAAAAAGAAGTTAATTATTAAAACAGTTGTATTTTGCACTAATTAACTGATGACGTTTTTGTTTTGCAGGAAGCATCTGTGTTCGTGTTTGAGAAAAAGATCGCGGATAAGCTGCATAAGCCGAGGAGAAGGGAGACTGTGTCTGAAATACTCAGAAAGGAGGTGCACCATCTGTGTCGGATTAAACATCCAAAAATACTCACAGTGCTGCACGGACTCGAGGAATGCCAGTGAGTGGAATGTTGTAGATATGTTAAACATTTACTTCATTGAAGTCAGTATGACAAACGTTTACTTTATTATACTCAACATTATCAGATGAATCACATCCAATAGTCAAGTAAAGTGTTTTATTTAACGACGTCACTGACAGACATTGATTTTTATCTTATCACCGGCTGTTGAGCGTCATTCATATGGTCTTTTTGACACATTTCTTTTAGAGGAAACCCACTGCTGTCACATCCCTTTTACTCTTTTGTTGAGGTCTGTCATGAAATTGTATGTAAAATTTCGAAGTATGAAAACGATTTGTTCTATCTTATTTCCTAAACTATATTTACAAAAGATTGACTTGGGATGAAAGAAATGTGCCGGTTTGGAACGAGTACCGGTATAGATAGATTGTATCCAAAGTTACGGAGCTGGACGGGACTTTGAAATTGTGTTTACAAAGAAATCTGGTCCACTGTATTTTGGTTTATAAATGAAAGACACGATGTAATCTTTCTATTGATGGATGTGTAATCAATATAGCAAAAAAATGAAACTGGTCTTTTTCCCTATTCTTTTTTTGATGCTTCCAGATTAGTGAGAAATTGTGATTAATATGCAAATAGAAATAAATCTGCGAGTACGGAGAATACGCGAAACCCTGGGGAATACCAGCTTCCTGCTCGTAATCGGCATCAAGAAAGAACGCGTCTATATATATTTAATACTGTTTATAATCGGATCGCACGCCCAGTATCCACCGGTTCTGAATTACGGTTATGTCTGTGGATTTTCAAAATAATTTTGCATCTAAGAACTGATCAAACGGCGGATATAATGAGAATAGATGTTAAACGATATAAAGGATATTGGCGAAGGTCTTTTTTAATCCTTCAATTGAGAAATAATCAGTCTGCAAAGTAATTCTTCCCTTTTGTGAATGGTTCAAATACGTATCTTTATATAATCAGTTTTATAAACACAATTCGGAAACATATTCTCAGTAGTATTATATTGCTGTATTGTGATCTCCATGTTTGAGAGTAATTAATGATGGCTGTTGTTAGAGTTTCATATGGTAGTGTAAATTATTTTCAGAAAAACGTGATTATCAGGTCAGGTTATGGTGTTTAACATCTACATTCAGACCCAGGCTGTTATAGCAGACACCTCTCCTGCGCGTCGTTATGGCTCAAACCATTCACTGGGTTTGAGGCAGATATTAATGTTAGTAGAAGAGATGAAACCCGCTACCGCCACGCTAGTGCGGCTATTATTATTTGTATAAGCACCAAGTGGTCTTTTATTTGAACTTTCCCATAGACAGGATAGCACAAGCCATGATCTTTGTCAAACCAGTTATGAAAGCACTGTTCGGTGTAAATGGATACACCTTGACATTGAGCCTTGCGGAGCACTTACTCTGGGTTGTAGTCGGTACTAAGATTAAAAATTTCATGCCTCGACAGATTTGATCTCAATACCTACCAGCCTCGTCCGATAGCTTAACAACTGGGCCACAGTCAATTGACTATATTTACCGCCATCTTGACTCACGAACTCTCACACAGACATAAACCTACAAGAGTATTTAGTTTATAATAACTGTCAGATGACACACTAATTCCGTTTTGTCTTCATAAATGATTCTGACACACAAATCGTCATAGCAACTCGTCATTAGTATACGACTGGTAAATCATATGCTGGGATGACCTTTAAAATTACAACCAGTAGATCATTATCTTCATATTCTTGATTTGATTGTCAAATATTGGAAGAGTTTGGCTTTCGTAAGCGTCTTCAAACAGGCTTATTAAGTTCGTAGACAATGGTGTCCTTTGGGTGTTCAGTCTAACAATGCTGGTTTACCCCGAGGTCGCGTGTGTGATCTATGTTATTGTAATATCATGCATGCAAATGCATGCTTTAATTTATTATACATACCGAGTGTCTCAAAATAGATGGAAACCATTAACATGATAATAATTTATTACACAGATGAGACACTCCCAAAAGGATTACATTTCCTGGAAGCTGATATGATAACAATTACAAAACTGAAGATTTGAAGTATCTAGCTCAAAAACCGTATGACTGTCGTTGCACCTTCAACAGAATCCCACCGTATTCACATTGTCATGAGATCTTGCTGTTAGCTTCCTGTCAGAACAGGGTGTTTCTGCCTTCTTGTTGGGGTTGTTTATTGATTCAATGGTTTGAAATGTGTGCCCAATGATACATTTGGCTTTTCTGGGGATAGTTGTAAGAGATGAACTTCTTGCGAAATTGTGCTTGCATCGTTTTGAATAAGTTCGTGTCCAAATAAGTAGTGACGCAAACTATTTTTTCCTCCTTTGTCCAAGGCATTTTGATTTATAATAATTAGTTGTCTCCTCTTTTGAAATGTGAAAAACAAGAGCAAGGATATTAATACTGGCAGAATTATTAACAGTGACATGGGTTACATGTATTATGAGACCAATTTGTGTTATTTAAAGGGACTATTTTCCTTCAACCCCCACCCCTCCAAAAAAACACAACACTGTAATTTCAAACTTGCAAATTTTCAAGTCTAGAATAAAACAAAACATAGAAATTTAGCTCAGAAATAGTGTGTCCGGTTTAGAAGCGGTTAGTCGTTGGTTCGATACTTCTGAGAGAACCTCTTTACAGCAGTAGTATTTTACTTTACATCCATTGGTCAAATACTGTCCATCAAAGACCGTAGTACTTGATATCCTAAATTGTAGAAAATTGAATATACAAAACCCCTTGCTTCTTATCAGAAGTCTATAGCAGATTGCTTTCAAAGTAGACGTTAAACTGTTAAGTAAGTAGGTTATCGAAAATAGTCGCCAATATGGGTTTCTTCTGACGACCATTATGCTGTATGTTTCACCACTAATACTGGCTGATTTAAACGATGTGCTGGAGGTATTTGTAGAGAACAGAAATACGTGTTTACACGTGATAATAAATGTGTTGTTTATGTCGTGTACGTTAGGGAGAGCAGGGTGTAGCTCAGTCAGTAGCTTGCCCGCCTTTGAAGCGGTCGATCGTCGGATCGACCCTTCCCAGTAGATCCATCTGCAGTTTGGGCTATTTTCCGTTCCAAACTGTGTTTCACAACTGGTTCATAAAAGGCTGTGCAATGTGCTCTCCTGGCTGTGGGAAAGTGCATATAAAAGATCCCTTGCTGTTTATCGGAAAAAGTAGCCTATGAGGCGGCAGCGGTTTTCCTCTAAAAGAAATGTGTCAAAATGACCATATGAATGACGTCCAATAGCCGCTGATAAGATAAAAAAAAAATCAATGTGCTCTGATTGCGTCGTTAAATAAAACAAACTTTACTTGCATTTGTCTAGAACTACGTTTTTACACATACTAGATGTGTTGTTTATGTCTTTTACGTTAGGTCATCACTTTGTCTGGACTCGTTGAACACTTGTCTTGTTGTAAAGATTCAATTATGTGTTGTCTGCTGGGTGTATAAATAATTTACATTTATCTACAGTAGCCTGGTCTCCTATAAACTGATGGCTATCAGAATGACGCTAGTGGCAATGTTCTGTTTTGATCTTATCAATATTGGATTAGCATGTAAACGTCTCTTATAACAGTCTGTGTCAAACAGGTTTCAGAAATATGGCAGCCCAAATAATGATTACAGCTAGTAAATACTCATTTTCAGCGGCCTAAACGTAGTTTGTAATAGGATACTTTTCTGATGATTTGATGAGTAGGTGAATGTGCCTCTGGTCGATTGAAACAGAGAATAGTGCTCATGTTTTCTAGAAAGTGTTGCCATAATATATCCCTATAACTCTAACATCATCATATTTATTTTATTTTATCTCAGTAGACCCATCTGCAGTTTGGCTATTTTCTCTTACATCAGTGCTCCACAACTGGATACTCTAATGCCGTGGTATGTGGGAATCTAGGAATAAAATATGAGGGTGGCTGGATTGTGTTGACTTCCAGAAAATTTGTATAATTCATTAAATATGTTTCGAATGAACATAAAACTAAATTGCTAAGGGCGGGAGAGTGGCTAGCCACCATATTCACCCCTTGTATCTGCCACTGTATACGCGTGTAAGAGAAAAACAATCATAAATTCGACTATATAAGTCTCACACCAAATGGCTGCTGACTAAACAATGTGGTGTACGTCTTTAAAGAAACTTCCCGTTGTTATACACTTCAATCATATGAATCAATACCTGAAGTAATTTCATATGCTCTTTGATGTCTATCAGTGCTGCATTACGTTTTATTTGTGTTTAGTTTGACACATGCAGCTCTCTGTTTCGTTAGATGATCACGAGAGATTGGTGTTATTTTACAACACAATGATCTGACATAATATTGTCATTACGGTGTCATGTTGCCGGAATTAAAACTCTTTCTTCACCAGTCATGCGTAATACATTGATCTGTCACGTACTTCCGGTGTTCACCTCTTACTACAACACATCACTTACAGCTTTGGTTGACAGTCGAACTTTTATATAACAACCACCCACGGTCCATCCAAAAGTGGTCGTTATGCACAGGTGGCCTTTATATATAGGTCAAATAAATGTGTTTTGAGGTCAGTGTGGCTGTTATGGGCAGGTGGCTGTTATATAGAGGTGTCCGTTAGACTAAGTTCGACTGTATTTTAATTGTTACTACAACACTATGAAACCATGACCGTAGTTAAACACAAATGTATCTCTGTATAATATCAAATCCAAAAGATAATTATTTTAAAAGTTGTTATTTATAAAGTTGGACACACAACTACACTCGTATTTCTGTTTAAGATTAAGCTTTGTCAATTAAGAGCAATGTGCCCACCCTTTTCTTTTTTCGAGGCAAAATAAAATGCATTAATTATAAATATATAATACTGATTTGTTGACATTTTTATATTAATGACGATGCACTATATTCATTCTTGACAGAACATAATCCACAAAAAAGAATGGCTTTTCAATTCGTATCGTTACTGTGTTAAAGCACAGTGACGTGATATTTTAAATAAAGGTCAATCACGTTACTAAATAAATGAAATTCTTCCGCACCAATGTTCATATTCTGATGAAAATTCTAACCTATTGACGTGTTTATATTAATGGTCAAGCACCCGTGTTAATCTTGATAGAATTTAAGCCACGAAGACGGGAAACGTATAAAAAATGAAGCCTGTGACAAGTTTAACTGAAGAACCTATTCAATCCGTCCAGTTACCGGTTTATACCACGATGACGTGATAAATTAAATAAAGGTCAATCACGTACTAAAAAACTCGTATTGATTCCTCGCCAATTTTCAGATTCTAATGAAAAAAACCTTTCCTTTAAATATGGACGTTTAGTCAGGTTGGGAATAGTTAGCAATTTGTGACAGTTTGGTAATCGATTTTCCCGCTTTATTTCAGTATAGTAAAAAAACTAAATCTCAGCTATCTGAACGGATTCCTTGTAATACATCACTGCGTCGGTT
Organism: Cyathermia naticoides; assembly: GCA_033042655.1. Lineage (NCBI taxonomy): Eukaryota > Metazoa > Mollusca > Gastropoda > Neomphalida > Neomphalidae > Cyathermia > Cyathermia naticoides. The sequence goes on along the minus strand of JAUTWP010170826.1, from coordinate 2,777 downwards.
TTGAAAGAGTAAATGCGTTTAAGATGTACGAGGAATTTCTATTATAAGCGGGGTTGTAATGACAAATGCGTCAAAATTACTGTGTCGAAGTCTGTCGAAGTCTTCTAGGCAATTTCGGCTTTGCCCGCCTGGGAAATCTTTCACATTCAGGAATATAACGCCATATCAGCAACTGTCAAATGTCTTTCAGAAACAAACAAATCAAAAATTAAAAGAGGAAGCACTTTCTTAGACTTTACCCATTGCGGCTAACACCTTCTGGGCCAATTTAATGAATTCCGTGAAAATCCATACTTTCTGCTCATATTATAGAAGGTATTTTTTGTAGACAGAAGCGGAATAATCTTTTGCGTCAATGGAGTAGAATTTCCAAGTGATTTTATTTGTGAAAATGGTCATACGGTTAAAGAAATATTCAAGTGTGTGCGTGCTCTTTATAGACAAAAAATAATAATAGAGTATGTTTTTTTTACTATGTCATTTTAGAATGTTAAACGTATGTTCAACAAAATTCAATGTTTCTGAAATCATCGATTATGCCATTGTAGACATTAAACCTATAACATTGTTATTAAGAAAGTATTTCATGTTAAATGTCCAATTACTCGTGTTTACACGCAATAATAATGATTTAACACTGCACTATTTAAAAATAAAAGTTGTGTTTTATTTTATCATCAGCTATTGGACGTCATTTCACTATTTAGTCAATTATATTGCATATTACAACTGATTCTCTTTTTATTCAGTATCCAGGCTAACAAAATGATTGATTCTGCATTACTTGTAATAGGTCTTTGAGCATACCTATGATCCTGTATCAATAACAATGTTTAATATGTACAGTAGAAACAGGGAAATAAGCAACGCATATCAAGTGACATCATGTCCGACAACATGCTAACCACAACACTTTAACCTTTACTAACATCTGGTGTCAACACTGATTTTATTTAATTTTTAATTTGTTGCAATTATTCTCTTGAATTCTATGTTGTACTGATGTTGGTTTTGATCGTGATAACCGTCATGTGGTATAGATGTGTGTGTTAATGATGAGAATGTGAGTTATCTTAGTGGTGAAGCTACTTTTGGTTTCATTTGGTCGAGGAATAGATCTCCATTTGTAAATCCATCGGATCCGTCCTTCTCAGTGGACTTAGTTGCAATTTGGGCTATTTTCCGTTCCAATCTGTGCTCCACAAATGGTTTATCAAAAGTAGTGGTATATGCGGTCGTGTCTCTGGGAAAGTGCATATAAAAAATCCCTTGCTGCTTATTCGAAAGAGTAGCCTGTGGCGGCAGCGGGTTTCCTCTAAAAGAAATGTGTCGAAATTACCATATTAATGACGTCTAATAACCGCTAATAAGATAAAAAAAAATCAACGAATTGTGCTCGAGTGGTGTCGATACATATTTAGAACTCTCATTTGTCAACTTTGCTTGCCTAGTTACAGACAACAATATTGCAAAACAGTGATTTTTCAGTAATGGCGGCGATAATTTGCATATTTATGAAAATGCCCACTACCTATATAACATGAAATCACCTAGAAAAAACAACATTGGAACAACTTTCCAGGTTGAGCTCCTGGCGCCCAGACTATAATTATTGGTTGTTTTGCCTTTCTTAAAATTCTTCATTTTTTACCTTTTTTATACCCATGTTTTAGTGTTTGTCAATATTGCTCTGGGACTATTCAAACATGCACTCAGAAACAACGCATTCTTTAATCAAATGCCGTTTGTTCAACTAGTCACATTTTCATTAATTTCGTTGATAAAAAAAGTTTTTACGACGTGTTACGAATACGATAAAGAGAATGTTTTGTGAACTTTCTAGAGCCCTTGGGTTTTGTATCTGTGATCAAACACATTCTGTGTGAAAATGCCCTTGCTTTCTTAAAATTAGTTCAAAGAATCTCAAAAGTCACCATATATTGGAAATGAAATGAGTCATTTGTTATTATAAAGAAGTGTGGATGTAGTCGGAATTAAAGGAAATACTTTCAAAACATTCAATAATCTCTCCCTTGAGATAGATAAGAAACACGCGAGTAGCATCAACCAATCACATGGTGTTGTACTAGCCAATCAACGTTCGGGAACTAACTGCACGATGGCGACATTTCAGATATTGTATTTCAACAAAGTGATGCAATTGTTTTTTTTATATTACAGTTTTATGTTTTATTATTAAACAGAATTACAAGAAAAACACTCAATTGTTTTTCTTTGCTTCGGAGAAACTAATTCGATACCTCGAAATAAAACTAATTTATTTTAGTTATTACTTGTATATGCAGAAGAAAACTAGTGGCTCTCCAATTTATCACGCGGAAACTAAATCTGGTTTTAATAAAAGTAAAGTTTGTTTTGTTTAACACTTGAGCACATTGATTTTTATCTTATCAGCGGCTATTGGACGTCATTCATAACATGGTCATTTGGACACATTTTGTTAGAGGAAATCCGCTGCCGCCAGATAGGCTACTCTTTCCGATAAGCAGCAAGGGATCTTTTATATGCACTTTTCCGTAGACAGAGCAGCACATATCATGGCCTTTGATGAACCAGGTGTGGAGCACTGTTTGGAACAGGAAGTATCCCAAACTGCAGCTATGTCCAATGAGAAGGATGAATCCGACGATCGACAGCTTCAAAGGCAGGCACGCTATCGACTGAGCTACATCCCGCTCCCTGTATTTAATAAAACTTGGCCTCTGTTTTGTATTCAATATTTTTAGCGGTTTTGGCAATAGACAGACCAGGACACG
>JAUTWP010170825.1:0-49233 GCA_033042655.1 Cyathermia naticoides | reverse complement strand
ACACTGACACTGATACTGACACCAACACTGATACTGACACCGACACTGACACTGATACTGACACCGACACTGATACTGACACCAACACTGATACTGACACCGACACTGACACTGATACTGACACTGACACTGATACTGACACCAACACTGATACTGACACCGACACTGACACTGATACTGACACCGACACTGATACTAACACCGACACTGATACTGACACTGACAGTTTTACCAGGTAAAACATATTAAATATAATTACACTGTTACTATAATTAAAATTTCATAAGTGAAAAACAGCATTTTAAAAGTGAAAGAGATAAAAACCTAATGATATTAAATACTTATAAACACCCTATAAAATCGTTGCACTTTTGATATTGCTATTGTGAAAAATGATAATATTAAGTTAATAATTAGATTAACAATTAAGTTAATAATTATAATAACTTATACATTGTTCATCAATATGTTAAAAAGTGGCACGCTTGATGCATTATATATAAGTATAACAACGAAACACAACAAAGTGTTTCAAAAAAGGAGTTTTAAAATGACAAATACAAACAATACACCAGTAAAATTAAATCACCACAATCAAAGCCACGGGGATGTCTTTGAGTTTTTTCGACGTGGGGGATCCTACGTTCGAGTAAAAGCCGACACGCCACAATGGAAAGCGGGCATATACAAAATTTGTCAGGCTGCCGGATATCAATCCGGGCTAGGCTATGTGTGGGTATATCCCACACCACTTCCTAAAAAGGAAGTACTGCGTAGAGCAGCACGAAAAGGAAGGAGACCAAGAGTACAAAAATAGCCTCCCCCGCCAGCCCGGTGGTTTCGTGTAGGTTCGACTCCTACACTGGCAATAAAAAAGGCACTTGTACAGTGTCACAAAGACAGCTTGTCTGTCAGAAAAGGAGATTTTAAAATGACTAATACAAACATAACAAATTATCTTACACAAAACATTACTACACAACAATATAAATCTTTACAAGGTCAAAGAACAAGATTTTTAGATTATCTCAACGTTATTGAGATGTTAAGTCTCAATGACATTAAAAAAGTACGCAAGTACTTAAAAGAGAATATTAGCGAGTCATATGACTCAAAAAATATTTATATTGATATAGCACTAATAAGAGATAGTTTTGATTATCTCTTATTAAAAAAAGATAATAGAGATAATTTTGATATTGTTACTCTAAACGATATTATTAAATCATTTTATGCTAATGCAAAATTAGCAGAAAATTTTGAGATTATAGATTCAAATTTTCTTATTGAAAAAATTTGTAAAATGCTTAAAAAACCTATACTTTTTAAGTATATAAGAACACAAAAGCTGCTTAAAAAAAGAGTAGTTAACGGGGTTTTAAGTGTAGGAGCTAACAAAAGATACATCACACATCTTTTACACAAAAATTTTAAACCAGGTCGCTTTTTAATAAAAGTCAATTATTCTTGTATGTATGGTACATGCGAAAAAAACTACTATATTTAATTTAACCGTCGCCAGCCCGGTGGTTAAATGTAGGTTCAACTCCTACACTGGCAATAACAAGGCACAATTGTGCCACAGTGACAGCTTATCTGTCAGAAAAGGATTTTTAAAATGATAGCAATAATTGAAAACATCGAAAAAGAAGACGGTTTATTGGACATGTTAGATATATGGAAGAAAAGCGATAAGTACACAAAACCCCATATGGAGGGTTTTGTTAGAGGTTTAGACGGAAGAGAGTACCCCAAAGGGTACTCTTTTGTAAGAGAATCGGCAGCTTTAAGTCGTCACCGCTGGTGCGAGAACAACACAAATCTAATTGAAATAGAATTCTACATGGATATAATAGTCAAAATTATTTTTATTGTTCATAAAAGGAAGGATATGAAAGATTTCTTGTCGTACTACGATTTAGGCGAGTACGACATCAAATATATAAATATAAGGAGAAAGGATTTACATGATTAAAATCCCCCCGCCAGCCCGGTGGTTTCGTGTAGGTTCGACTCCTACACTGGCAATAACACGGCACAATTGTGCCACAGTGACAGCTTATATGTTAGAAAAGGAGATTTTAAAATGTTAAATATAAATAAAGAAGTACAAAATATCATCCTTAATAGTCTCAACAACAATAATGTGCCCTGGATAAAACCGTGGTTTGATATGCCTCACAAAAACGCAGTTAATAACACTTTATATAAAGGAGTAAATCCGATTTTATTGACTATAGCAGCAGAAAATAAAAATTTTAAAGATACAAATTGGCTAACATACAACCAAGCTAAAAAATTGGACGGTCATATAAAAAAAGGAGAGCACGGAACAAAAATATATTTTTTTAGTAGAGTACTAAGAAAAGGTATTGATAACGTTAAAGATATGACAGAAGACGAAAAGAATAAAAACAGCTTCTGGTTGCACAGATCTTTTACTGTTTTTAACATTGAGCAAACAACTATCAAAGTTGAAAAAAACATTAATGTTAAAAAAGATATTTTAACACAGTCCGATCTGGATAATAGAATATATTCATATTGTCAAAAAATGGATATAAAAATCAATCATAATAATCAAAATAAATCATTTTATGATGTAACAAATAACGTTATAAACTTACCAATTTATAACAATTTTAAAAGTCTATCTGCCTGGTATCAAACATTTTTGCACGAAATAGGACACTCAACATTAAAAGAATTAAATAGAGACCATAAAAATATAAATTTAGAGGAATTAACAGCTGAAATTTTCAGTTTTGCTGTCTGTAATAAATATGGAATTGCAAACTTAGAGCAAACAAGCGAGTACATAAGAGGCTGGTCTAAAAAAATTAAGGATAGTGAAAGACTTTTTACTAATGCTTTTAGTCAGGCACAGAAGGCATTAGATTTATTTTTTAGTATTGATATAGACACAAGCACAGACACAGACACAAGCACAGACACAGACACAAGCACAGACACAGACACAAGCACAGACACAGACACAAGCACAGACACAGACTTTGTACCCTTAAAGTCTGTCAAAAATATTATAAAAATAGGAGTTTTTCCCGCTATTGATAAAAATAATGATCTTAAAATATTTCCTCTTACCACGTCGTTTACAACAATTAAAACAAATTGGAATATAACAAAAGGTCAGTATGATTTAACAATGAAATATGTAAAATCTAAAAGATCAATTAACAATATTATCAAAAATATTCTTAAAATGAATAAAAATGCAATTGTTAAGATTGAAGACTTAACTGAAAATAACTACAAAACAAACTATTTTAAGTATAATAGATTTACAGCTACAGGCGCAAAACTATTTACAATAAAAGATAATAAAACAATATATAACCTTTATGGATATGTACAAGCATAACAGACAGCTTATCTGTCAGAAAAGGAAAATTTAAAATGACAAAAACACAAAAACAAAAAATAGAAGTGCTATTAAGCAACAGCGGTGATTTTGAAACAAGAAGTTATATAGTTCTGTACAATGATCGTTGTATAGTCAATTATTTTAATCACACTACATGTGTTGGCAACTGCGAAGACGAGGAATTCATTGATCAATATAGATCGGCTTGGATTTTTCCGGATATTGATTTGAAGGCTATTATTGACCCGTCTGAATATGACGAATGTTCAGGATATTCAGACAAAGAAACCGAAAAACTCGAAAAAGAAATAGTAACTCTCTATCAAAAATTAAACATAAAAGCTATTTTAAAGAATTAATAACACAGTGACAGTGTTTAGCTGTCAGAAAAGAGACTTAAAATGACAAATACAAACATAACAACAAAACGAATAACAGGCTATAGCTATGGACTTTTAGAAAAAGGCGATATTTTATATTTTTCTAAAGCAAAAATAGGAAATAGACTATATTGCAGGAGTCAGTATGGCTGGCAGACATGCTATCAAGACATTCCTATAGGAATAGTAACACTGACTAAAAAGCCAGTGTACATAAGAACAGGCAACCCCTCACGAGTGGGGATATGGAAATTAACAGGGATTTGGGAAGTCCCTGTTAAAAATAAAAAAGAGCTAAGCAACTCTTTAAACTGTCTTAATCCTCCCGCCAGCCCGGTGTTCATGTAGGTTCAACTCCTACACTGGCAATAAAAAAGGCACAATTGTGCCACAAAGACAGCTTGTCTGTCAGAAAAGAGAATTAAAATGATAGTAAGAATTAACATAACAAAAATGGCAAGAAAAAGTATAAAGGAATTAATGGACAATTGGGAGCATAAAAGCTCACTTTATTACGACTTACCACACGGCGCAAAGACCGTAGTGGCCGAAGACGGCCGGGAGTACAAGTGTGGGTACAGCACCCACACCGATGAACACGCATCTATTACATATCACCGTTGGGTTACCAGTGGTGGTAATATTTTTGAAATAGCGTTCGCACCAACAAACGATACGCTACTATTAACAGGTCGCAGACACGCTCTACGATTTTTAAGTCACGAATTTCGGGACTGTCCTTATAGATATATACAGTCCCAACGAAAGGACTTAGACTGGTGGGAGACCACTACATAAGTTCTTAAAACTAAATAACGGCACTTTGTGCCACAGTGACAGTATTTTACTGTAAGAAAAGGATTTTTAAAATGTTAGAATTTAATAATAAAAATGTGCCTAAAATAAAACGACTATTAAAGTCAGAACTTTTTAACTCCTTTTCTGACGTTTATCCTTTAAGCTCAATACAGAATATGGCTCTTAATATACCTAAAAACTTATTTAAAAATGAAAAACTAATAATGAGGGTATCTTTATACGACAATACAGATACAAAGTTTAACGACTGCATACAAATTATCACAGTTGTAATGTTAAACAATAAATTCTTTTTAGACACTGTCAGTGAAAGACTTATGAGCAAAAACGACCATTTTAAAAGCCGTTTTGTCTTCACAGATAGTCAAAAAATTAAAATAAAAGATTATCTTTTCAATACTTTTTTCTATACTCCTCCACAACACTTTAATAAATATTTTAACTAAGAAAGGATTTTTAAAATGTTAGAACTATATATAAAATTGATATTTTGGCTTGTAGTATTAAAAATAGTATTTTTCTCATAGAAAGGTAATTAAAATGACAAAAGCAGATTTTATTAACAAAACAATCAATCACATCGAAAACGGGCACTTTGTGACCTTAAAAAACGTTAAAGGAATGCCATTCAAACCTGTAGTCAATACAAATGAACTTAAAACACATATTGAGAGATGTCTCTATTTGTTAGAGGATCCTGGACCCATTCAATCTATTATCAAAGAAATAACAGATAAAGTGAACATCGAAGAGGCTTTTTTACACGCTATATAAAATTTCTGTCTCTCAATCTTTTCATCAGATTTTTTCTAAACAACATATTCAATTTATTCATTTGTTGTAAGTAAGTTTTCTCTAATATTTTTTTATTTTTAGGTTGATCTTGTTCAGGATCATACAATCTTATCCATTTTTTCCTGTATATAAAAACTCCGTTAAAAAATCCGTTTTTTAACGATACTCTATCAAAATAATACATTTTATTTTTTTCTGTTTTCTGTTTTGCTTTTCTAAAAATTTTACTCCACTCCGTTTTATTTTTAGCTGATTCAAGTCGCTTTTTTGAAAGTTTATACTTTTTAGGTATTTTTTTATTCCAGGTATTTTTTCTAGCTGCTAAGGTTGCACCTTTATTTCTATGATCCATTTCACCCTCCTGTTCTACCCATCCAGAAAATCTATCTCTGCCTGTGGCTCCTGCTGCGCTCTGTAAGCTCTTTAAATCGGCTCTAGTGTATTTAGTAGCGCCTCTTATTAAAGATGGCTGTCTAACTGTTAATTCACGTGTCAAACTGTTTTTATACGCCTCTCTAGTTTCATAAGCCAAATTTGATAAAGTCTGTGCCTGAACGGACCGCATCTGTGCTGGCAATTTAGTCGCCAAAAAATTTGCAAGGTGTTCAATATTTTTGTAATTTACTTTAAAATCCATATCTTATTATAACACAGTCAAAAATTATAATATAATCAAAAATTTTACACTTTTTAACAGAATTTTAACGCTTTTTATAAAACAGCAAGATTTTAATCAATCATTTCAACTATTTACACGTTTTTGTAAAAAAGTGAAAAATAAAAGTTATCTTTCATTTTATGCTTTTATTCAATAATATTAAATACTTACATAAAAATAGCGGTTTTTAAGTCTTTTTCTTAATTCTATTCTCTATCACAGGGAAAAAACATACCCCCCTCTTTTACTATTATTATATATATATTATTTCAATATATAAAGATATTAAGTAAAGTAGTTAAGTATATAATATTATTACACTTTTTTAGAAAAAAGTACTTTTTTGTCTTTTTTACTTTTTGCAACTAGTTGAAATCATTGATGAAATGCTATACAGAAAAAAGCCACTTTTTTTGAAAACTGTTTTTTAGTGCTCTTACTTGTAATAAGTTTCTTAAGTTTCTTAAGTTTCTTAAGTTTCTTAAATCTCTTAAATGTAATATCTGTTACTATAAAATGCAATATTTGCTCTGTTTATTATACTAGTACTCTTTGTTGTGTATGTCTTAAGTTTCTTAATTGCCAAGTAATAAGCACTTAATGCATTTAAACACACTTTAATTCAACTTACCCTTTATACAACACATTTTAAAAAACTAAACATTTCAGCTGAAAAGTGGGGTAAAAATGCTAACTATCTATTATAATTAACTTTTTCTGTCAAAACTTATTTTAGATGTTTGTTGATTTTATTAGCTTTTTTGGTTAAATTTTTTCACTGTTTATATAATACATTTACCTATATTTTTATCTCTTATTTTGTGTTTTTTAACGGCACACGTAAACTCTATACGTAATATATACAACATATTTTAAAAAACTAAACATTTTAGCTAAAAAGTAGGGTAAAAACGCTAACTATCTATTATAATTAACTTTTTCTGTCAAAATGTATTTATGTGATTTTTAGAGGTTTGTTGATTTTATTAGCTTTTTTGACTATAAAGGTTCTTTACCGAAAATTTTAAGGCATTTATCTTTAATTTCCGCCCACGTTGTAAAATCAGATACGTCGATGAATTGTTTTAGCGTACTGGTATTTACTGTCCAGCCTTGTCTTTGATTATTTGCTGCTTTTTCATCTTTAAAGAGTTTAAAACCCGCTTTTGTCAATAAAGTATTGATTTTAAAAGTTGAGATTTTAGTTACTCCTGTAGTAGCCTCTGTCACGTTCCACAGTTCTGCAATTCTATTTGGTTTAAGTCTTAATACGCCGTTTTCGTCACAAACAAGAGGTAGTCGGTCTAAAGCTTTAAAAGCTTGTGGTCTACCTTCTGTGATTGTACGTTCTTTATATAAAGATTCAAAAGCAATTTGCCAGATGTATAATAGTCTATCGTCATTAAATCTTGCTCTTAACAATATACGTGCGTCTGTGTGAGGCATAATATAAAGTCTGCCTTCCGCCTTAGTTTTATTTTGTAGGTGTTTTTGCAGATAGCTTACATGTTCAAGTATTGAATTACCTTTACGCATTTCAGACATTTCCTCTGTGTCTTTCCACTTATACTCCATTTTAGCAATTTCTTCTGTGTCCGTATAGAGTAGTAAAAATCTCTCCATTGTCGCATAAATTGAATCCGTATCAACTTCAGTCGAAAATATTTTACTATCGTCATTTACGCTTATTAGATGTCTAACAGCGGATGTAAGTGTCATAACCTCACCGCCTTTTGGTTCAATCATGTGAGTTTTGGCCGTGATTGATTCTCGGTATGCTTCGGGTTGTGGCTTGCCATAGTGTGTAGTTGCAAGCTGCTCATCAGACCAGACTACAGGGTTGACAAGTAGATGGCCGTTAAATCTATTCATGATGACGTCGGCTCTTCCGGGACTTGATGCGTCTCTCTGCGTCCAGAATCTCGAAAGTATTTCACAAAGTCTTGACTTCCATGTGGCTTTTGCACCAACCAAAGTTAGTGCCGGCAAAGGTTGTTCAAGATTTTGAAATTGTGATAGATAGATAATAAATTGATTGTAGTGTTCACCGCTGATGGCTCTTAAAAGTTCATCAACTATAGGATGAAATACAGGGTTCCATTTTATATGCTCATACGCTTGAACATAGACCGTTTTTGATGCGTCATCCCAATTCTTTAACGGTGGACCATGTGTATATATAATACTTTTAACAAGTTGACCATATTCGTGTGTTAATTGAACAGCACTTTTTAATCTTATACCGTTTTTTGTTATTTCAGTTTCTGTGATGTCAGGTGAACCGGAATAGCAGTCACGTATAGCAATTGGCACTTGTTGTAGAGAGTACATTCCGTCGTACTTGTCAGTCAAAGGATTGTAAACAAAGTACTTTTTAGCCGAAGATAAAACAAGTCTACCTGATGCGTTTTTAATTCTTTTCAACACTTCGGAAGTAAAAACTTTTTGATTTTTTAACGTTTCATTTTTTATGCGGGTTTGTTCCTGCTTATTTTTTGCTGTGTTGACGGCACTTAACCACTCTTTTATTTTAAACTCGCCTGACCAAGTTTCTGTAAAACCTTTTAAATATTTATCAGCAAACCAGTTTGCGTCAATTTCAGGAAATTGTCGGACAAGCTCAAAACCCATATTCAGCATTGTTGTGTGTCGTGATCCCTGTGGTGCAAAAGATTTGTTTTTAAATAATTGATCAAAAGCTACAGCAATTTTTTTAGCTCTATTATTTCCCTTACGTAATTTTTTAACAAAAGCTTTAATTTCAGAGTTTTCAGGTTGATCAAGTGTCACCTCAAAAGTATCTGACTGTATATTTTCACGTGATACTTCAAAATGCATTGAGGATACAGGAAATTTTTTACCTTTAAAATGATAGCCTTCGGGTAAACTGTCCGGCATGTGTTGAGGTGTTAGATAAAATCTTGCTGTATCTTTTGCATTTTTGTCAGGAATTACGCCAAGTTTATTTGCTATAGTAAGATATATAGTATTAAAAGGCTCTTTATTTTTATTTGAAATTGCGCTGTCAAGCTCTATTAGAAGACGGTATCTCGGTGCGTTTTTTGTGTGTTTCCATGTTGAATATAAACATGTATGATATTTTTGCCATAAAGGCAGGTTTTTAGCAATGCTTTCTTTATCCATAGCATCAATATCGTAGCAAAGTACCGACGTATTAGAATCATCTGATAGATCTTTTTGTTCTTTAGATCTTTTACCTTTTTTGTATTGTGCAAGAATAAACCCGTCACCCTGAAGTTTATCTTCTTTAGATTTACAAACTTCAGATTTTTTAGTATCTGCTAGCATGTCGAAAAAGTCGTCGACTTTAATATCTACGCATGAGCTATCTGTAGGCAAAGCATAAACAGATCTCAACATAGTTATTTTAATCATTATTAACACCTCTCAAAAGCATTAGCCTAATAAAATCGTCCCATAATATTGTCATATTAAATTCTTTTTCTATCAATTTTTTAGCTGTTTCCAGCTTTTTAAACTCTCTATGTGATACTGTAAAGAACATCTTTTTACGTGCGTTTGGTTTAGGTTTTATTATTCTTCTACCCATTTTAAATCCTTTTGTTGAAAGTTAAAAACTATTAAACATTCTAAGAGTTAAAAATCTATTAGTCAACTATTTTTAGGAATTATTTTTAGCCGTGTGCATTTAATGATATATATTCATTATACATAAAGCGTAAAAAATTTATTTTAAAAAAGTTTAAGTTTTTAGTTGACTAATAGATTTTTAATGTGTAAATATAGTTTGTGGCAAGGACACAACACAGAACAGGACATAACATAACATAACATGACATACACATTAAAACAAATAAAAGAAATAGTCACTCCCGGAATAACTTCTTACTATATAGACAAAACACTCTATATAGAACCTGCTCAAATAAAACAACGGTATACGTCTATGGATGGTACAAAAGAGGGATACTTAGGTAAAAGAAGACTAAAAAAGCTCAATAATACACTTGAGCGTATTTTTAAAATAAATAAAGATGCCACATGTGAAGTTGAGGAGCTTACCCTTCCTTTGTATAAAAAAGTAACTAAAACAGAAGCAGAAAAACTTATTATTAAAGACGGTAACTGTGTTCTTATCACTATTAACGCAAAGAAAAGAACAACTTTTAAAATTTTTGCTTATTTAAATGACTGGAGTCTTTAATGTACTTATCCGCCAGTCAAATAAAAACTTATTTATCTTGCAAGCGAAAATGGTTGTTTGATAGAAAGTTTAAAATTTATACAGATTCATCTGCGACACTCTTCGGTAAGAGAGTACATGGGATTTTAGAGGATTACTATAGTTCAGGTAAATTTCCGACAGATAAAATAAATACTTTTGAAGATTTTATGGGTAAAAGCAGGCAGCCTTTTCAGGCAGCTTTAAACATGATAAGATTTGATAGACAAAAAGCAGATAAGATTTTTGTGGAAAAGTCTTTTAAAGTAAATATACAAAGCATGGAGTTTGTGGGTTTTATTGATTTGATGCTTTTATATAAAAATAATATACATGTGATAGATCATAAAACGTCTACAGATCCAAAAAAATGGGCACTGTCAGAAGAGGATTTACAAAAAGATCCTCAAAAGGTTTTATACCTTTTTATTGCAATGTGGCTTTTTAGAAAAAAAGAGGCGCAATTTACTTTGAATTATGGAGACAATAAAAGAGGTGATGGTTTTTTAAGGACTACAGGTTTCTTAAGTCAACAAAAAATAGTTGATGACTTTAATAATTTAATAATGCCGGTAGCCCGGGATATGTATATTGATATAAAAAAGAGCGATCCAAATGGTCTGAAACCTAACTACAATGTTTGCTACAATTACGGAGGTTGTCCGTATTACAATAAATGTGCTCAATCGAGAGCAGATAAACTGAAAGGGATTTTAAATGGCTAAAGACACTAAAAGTTTAATTGATGAATTGTTGGCTAAAGCGGGTCATGCACCGGTTGAAAAAGAGGACGTAAAAGAGGAGGTAGAATCACCGTCTGTAACTTTAGATGACGTGAAGGAGGTCAAGGACGTAAAAGAGGAGGTAAAAACTAAAAAGAAAAAGAGGGTTAAAAAAGCTAAAGAGGTAAAAGAAGAGTCAAAAATAAACGTTGATGATTTAGAGACTGTAGAAGATACTTTTATGCCTGAAGAGCCTTTAGGTAACTTTGCTAATGCTGAACGTGCAAATGTTCTTTTTAATATTCATTTGGGTTATGTAATTGCAAAATCGGGTTTGCCTTTTGATCACCCTTCAATAAAGATATTGCTTGATGCCTGAAAGACTTAAAAGTTTAGCTGTTAGAGATGCTCAAAGTGTGGGGGAGGCACTGGCACAGGACATGACAGACATGTTTAAAATGCCGGATTCTAAACGTGTGCTTAGACCTATGCAGGCAGTAACAATTGCGGAGACTGTAAAGTACGGTTCTGTGGTAGCTTTAGGTGTAGGTCAGGGTAAAACAGATATATCTTTTATACTACCGACGGCTATGGAGTCAGAACGTCCTTTACTAATTGTACCGGCAAAACTTTTAGATAAAACTATTTACGAGTTCAGTATTTTAGAGCATTTGTGGCAAAAGCCGAAGGGTTTAAAAATAATATCTTATGAGCATATTTCAGTAAATGCAGGATTTTTAGATAGTGTAAATCCCGATTTGATTATAGCGGATGAAGCACATAAACTTAGAAATTTGGATGCGGGTGTTACACGCAGGGTAATGAAATTTATTATTGATAATAAAATAAGATTTGTTCCGATGTCGGCATCTTTAACAAAAAGATCTTTGATGGATTGGTGGCACTTGCAGCTTTTATCGATGGATAGTGATTATGCGCCTTTACCTTGTAATAAAGCAAAAGCCGAACAGTGGGCGGGAGCGCTTGACGTTAAAGTGCAATTTAGACAGCCACTTAGAGATCTTAGTGCTTTTGGTGGTGACATACATGAGGCAAGAGAAAACTTTGGAAAGACGTTAAAAAGGTGTAGGGGTTTTATATCAGCAACAGATAGTGAAATTGATGCAGAGCTTTTTATACAACTAGATGTAATTGAAGAGACACAGATTGAAAAGACAATAAAAGAGATGCAGAAAACATGGGAGTTGCCAAATGGTCTGGAGTTCGTTGAAGCACTTGAAATGCACAGACATACAATTGAAATGTCACAGGGTTTTTATTATCAGTGGAGAGAGCAGCCCCCGCAAAAATGGCTTTCTGTAAGAAAAGCATTTGGTAAATGGTTAAGAGGTATGCGTACATATTACGCAACACCAACGGAGGTAATTGAGGCACACCCGGATAATGAAAAATATTTAGCCTGGCTGGAGATAAAGCCGATTTTTACACCGGAAACAGAGGCCGTCTGGTTTTCGGGGGAGGTAGTAGATTATGTAAAAAAATTTTTAAAAAAGAATAGAGAACCTTGTCTTATATGGGTAAGACACAGAGCTATGGGGGAGAGGCTGGAACGGGAGTTAAATATTCCGTTTTACAGCGATAACGGGGAAAACAAAGCAGGTAAAGTTATTTACAAAGCGGAAGGGGAACACGCAATATTAAGCGTTTTTGCCCTTTCGGAGGGTTATAATCTGCAAGCTTGGCATAATAATTTAGTACTTGCACCTTTGCCTGACGGTTCGAGATGGGAACAGATGTTAGGTCGTACACACAGAGCAGGCCAGCAAAAAGATGTTAATGTAACTGTGGCCATTATGGCCGCAATAAATATGAGTGAGTTTAAACAGGCTTACAGTGATTCCAAATATATAAAATCTATACTTGGACAAAAACAAAAACTGTCAGATTATTCTGACATAAATGGAGGACAGATAAATGGGATTTTTTAGTAACTTAAATGAGCAGCAGATTTTTAGACAGAACAAATTTTTTACACCTGGAATGTACATTGTAAAAATTGATAATGTGATTTTTAGGGAGAAAGGTTATAACGGTAGTTCTTTTGCGATTGAATGTGAAATTCTTGATGCTAAAAATAATACTGATACAGAAGCACCGCAGGAGGGGGAACACGCAGCGCAGTTGTGGAGAGCAGAAGGAGCTAAAAAAGATACAGCAAGAGCTACCTGGATGGAATTTTTGACGGCAGTTTTAGGTAATAACGTTAAAGACTTAACAGGAGAGCAGTGGGAAGATATATCTAAAAAGGTATTGGATGAAGGAGCTTTTAACGGTAAAAAGATGCTTCTTGAAGTTTTTAATAAAAAGACAAAAACAGGAGGCGATTACACTAAACACGTATGGTTAAGGGAAGCAACACAAGATGATATAGAGAATTTCTAAGTTAAAATTTTTAGAGGGGAGTACAAGTAAGTTAATTACTTGTACTCCCCTTTTCTTTATAGAACGGATTAAAAAATGACAATAGCTTTAGATAACGAAACATATCTTATTTCAAGAGAGCATCCTGCACCTAAACCCGTTTGTACAACTACATACGATATTGTAAATGGTTCAAATATTTATTTAGCAAATACGCATGAGTTTTTTAAATTCTGGGTGGATTTACTCGAAGGAGAAAAAAGAATTATAGGACACAATATAACCTACGATATGTCAACAATGTTTTTTGAATATGAGCTTTTGAAACCTTTAATTTTTAAAGCTTATGCGGATAGAAGAGTATACGACACGCAAGTAATGCAACAGTTTTACGATATCTATACAGGACGTGTATACGATAAATCGGTAGCTAAGTATTATAGTTTAAGTATGTTTGTTAAAATGTTTTTTGATGAGGAGATGGAGGGGAAAAAAGGGGAGGACATATGGAGATTGAGATATTCAGAATTAGCGAATGTGCCTTTAAATCAGTGGCCGGAGGAAGCTACAGAGTACGCTTTATTAGATGCTTTGTGGACGTACAGAGTGTATGAGATGCAAATGGATAATATTGCGGATATGCTTGATAATGTGCCTGAACAGACTTTCGCAAATTTTGCTTTAAATATAATGACAGTAAATGGTATGTATACGAATGCCAAAAAAGTAGAAGAGCTTGAATTTTATCATAAACAGGAAATGGAAAAGCTTTTGCCTGAATTAGAAGACGCAGGACTAATAAAAAATGGAGTTAAGAAGAGGAAAAAAGCACAGGAGCTTATTCAGCAACTTTGTGACGCAAAAGGTATTGATCCTATATTGACTAAAACAGATCAGATAGCTATAAATAAAGCTGCTTGTGTCTGGGTAGACAGCGATCTGCTTATGCGTAAAGCTGAATATCAGGAACACGAAAAAATAATTTCTACATATATACCTTTTTTAAAATATGGCACAGAGGATTTACCTATTACAACAATGTTCGGGATGGCCGCAACAGGCAGAACAACGTCATCATCCCCTTGGAAACCGCTTGTAGGCGGCAACCTGCAAAACGCACCAAGAAAAGGGGGAGTGAGGGAGTGTTTTAAGCCCCGTAATAGTAATTATGTGTATATGTTAGCGGATTTTTCGGGAGCGGAATTGCACACACTTGCAGAAACATGTTTGCAGCTGTTCGGGTATTCTGTTCTTGGAGAGAAATTAAATGAAGGTGTCGATGTGCACTCTTTTGTAGGTTCACATATGCTTGAAATGCCTTACTCTGATTTTATAAAAAGGTTAAAAGAACCTGAAATAAAAGAGGCTAGATTCCGAGCTAAAGCAGCAAACTTTGGTTTTCCTGCAGGTATGGGCATAAAAGCATTTATCATGAACGAGTTATCAAAAGGTATGTTATGGAGAGAGGATGAGGTAAAAAGAGTAAAAGAAGCCTGGCTAAATGCCTTTCCTGAAATGTCAGAATTTTTTAATCATGTAAAGTTACTGACACAGACCACGGGAGCAGCTAAGGTTGTAATACCTTATACAAATTTCACAAGAGAATGTTCAGGTTACAGTACGGTAGCTAATACTTATTTTCAGGGTTCAGCAGCTTTTGGAGCTAAAAAAGCACTTACGACAGTAGTTGAAGCGTGCTATACCGGGGATTTAAAAGGATGTATACCCGTTAATTTTATTCACGATGAAATAATACTTGAAGTACCAAGAGATAAAGTGACAGAATATGATAGTATTTTTGGCGGTCTTATGAGTAGTGCTTTTAATGATGCAGTCTGTCCCAATTATCCGACGGATGTGGATGTAATAGCTACAGAAATATGGAGTAAAAAAGCGGATAGAATTGTAAATGACGAGGGGGAATTGCAAATATGGACACAGTAATGGGTATAGACATAGGTTTGAGGCATACTGGGTATGCAATCAGGCTTCCTGACGGGGGACTAAAAGCGGGTGTTATAAATAGAAAGAAAAAAGAGCTTATAGCCAATATTAAAGATCAAACGAGCAGATTAAGTAAAAGTTTTAAAGGTGAAAGTCCTGTAACAGCGATTGAAATACCAGTTGTTTATGGCGGACACAGGGGTAAAGGAGACCCAAATATTTTATTGCGTATGTCATTACTTGCCGGAAGTTTTAGCACTTTATATTCAGAAGTTTATTTTTTTACACCGCAGGACTGGAAGGGTAATTTACCAAAAGAGGTTTTTAACAGGAGACTTTTTAAACACGAGCCACAGGCTTTTGATGCAGTGGCACATATTAAAGAAACACAACAAGAACACGCTTTAGATGCAATCGGTATACTAAGGCACTTAGAGGAGGTTTTAAAATGCAAAAAGCAATAACACCGGAAGTCAAAAAAGAGATAGCAGGTACAGAAAAAGAGGCGGGGGATTTAATTATAGTAGTAAAAGATAATATTATAATTAAAGATCAAAGCAGTTTAGATCAAGCTGCGGCAGTGCTCTCCGAAGTTAAAACAAGAATTAAATTTTTAGAAACTAAAAGAACGGGAATAACCAAACCCATACTAAAAGCTAAAAGAGAAGTGGATGCCTTTTTTATGCCTGCAATTAAACAGTATCAAGAGTGTGAGTCGGTTCTTAGAGCTAAAATTCTTAATTTTAATAACGAGCAGCAGGCAAAACGTATTGCAGCGATAAAAAAGAATGAGTTTCCTAAAGAGAAACAAGTGGACATGCCGTCAAATATTAAAAAAAGAAAGGTATGGACGTTTAAAGTTGAGGATTTATCTAAAGTGCCTCTGCAATATTTGCAGATAAATGAATCAGCAGTAAAACTGTTAATGAAGGAAACAAAGGTAATCGAGCAGCTTGAAGTAAAAGGTTTAAAATTCTATCAAGAAGAAAGTATTATGGTGAGATAATGAAAGAACATGCAGATCATTATAAGCAAATGGAAATACAACCCTGGGATGTGATGGAACAACGTGTAACAAGAGCGTCTACAGATGATGAAGACAATGTTATTCCGTCAAAAGTACTTTTGGCACTTGCGGTGGCCATTAGCTATCTTATGAGAGCGGGACTTAAACCCGGGGAACCCTGGAGAAAAGATGTAGAAAAAGCGATAAATTTGTTGAATAGAGCATTAACAGGTAAGTGGAAAAAAGGATAAAACTTTAAAACAAAATTTTATTGTCTTCTGTGTATTTCAACACGTCTTTTAGTCTCATTTTATAGCGTATTCTGCCTCCTTTAAAAGGCACTTTTTGTGAAGGAAGCCCCCTTTTAATCCAGCGGTATACTTCACTAACGGATACGCTAAAAAATTCAGCTATTTCGTTTATATTCATATAATTATTTTCCATTTTTACTCCTCTTTCCTTGTTGCAATTCCACAATATCTACAAAATCTGTCTTTAAAAATTTTTGATTTTATTTCTTCAATAATTTTTTCTAATATAACGTCTAAGCTAGCGTTATCTATTTTTTCAATTAAAACGTTATCCTGCCAGGCTTTTAACGCAAAATAAAAATCCTGTTCATTTATTTCTTTATTAATCATTTTTAATTGCCTCACAGTATTCAATCTGTTCTATTTTTTCTGCATCAGTCATACCTACTTCAATAAAATATTCATAATATGATCCCAAAAAAATATTAACATTATTAATTACCTCATAAACATTTTCAAAATAATCATCAAAGCTATATTTTTTAGTCATTATTGTCTCCTTTTCTAATCCTCTTTCTTTGTTGTAATTCCACAATGTCTACAGAGACCTTTTTTATTAATATCAATAAAGCCACACTCTTGACACTGTAAAAGATGATTTGTTTTGATACTAATTGATATACTTTTTTGCTTTACTTTTTCAAGCAAAGCTTTTTCTTTTAATCCTGTAACCTTCATAAAAATAGCCAAGAGTTGAGGTTGCATGTCTATCGGTAAAACATAATAAATGTAATCTGAATTAAAATCCTCATTTGTAATCTCTTTAATTTCTTTTTCATCGTGAAATAAAACATAAAGATTGTCGCTATTACGTTTAATTAATGCTGCTTTTACGTTTTTATTAATTTTCATTGTTTAAACCTTTCTAAAAGTTTTATTCTTCTCTGATAAGCCCGTTTAGATTTAAGCGTTGTACACTTGCAGTCGCCATTAATATAAGCACAGAGTCCTCCTTCCAAGGATCCACACCATGTTCGTCCTGTGTCTAACCAGCAAGCCCCGCAATCTACCTGCCCTTGCAGTGTGTCCATGTTACACTCGCAATGTCTACGCCCCTGCTTACCAACTTGTAAAATACCGTGTGACTTGCCAAAATCGCCTTTCAAATTAGTTCTGTAAACGCTCTCAAAATATGCCATAACAGCTAAGAGCTCTGGTTGTATATCATAAGCAGTGCCAGCCTTTTTAAATGCTTCAGATAGCTGCGTCGCTTCGTTATATTCAATTTCAGAGCTTGATAGTTTACCTGTTTTTGTAAGTTGTATTATTTTAAGTGTTAATTTATCAGCATCGGCATGAGCTATTAAATTAACAACAAATAACGAAAATAAAAAACACAGTAGAATTATAATATTTCTGTTTGTAATCATTTTTTTAAATCTCCTTAAATTCAATTTTGAATATTTGTTGGATAAGTAAAGATTTTCAATAAATCAAAATACACTTTGAAAAAACAAAAGATAACCCCTGTGAGAATTGGCAGAATCAATAAATACCGACCGATTATAATGTTTTCAGGTTTTATTGAAAATGAATAAATAGTCTCTGGAGTTATAAAAATTAAAAGAACAGCAATTACTTCAAATATTAAAGAATGTTTGTAAAAATCTTTTAATCTATGTAATTCTGTGCCATATTTTTCTATTTTTCTGTCGAAAAGTGTTTTTTTAAGAGGTGAATTAAGCAAAATAGATAATGAAGTAATTTTAAAACCAATCATTATTGATAAAAACGTAATTAAGTCTGAATATCTTTTAAATGTAATATCAAAAAATAAGTAACCTCCAATTGTTGAAAAGGTTATTATTATCCAAAATAATATATTATCTTTCGCTTTCATTTCTTGCCTCCATTTTTTTTAATCTCTCTTTCGTCGTAAAAAGAATATATAAAATATCTTTATTGCGTTTTATTAACGTAAATTTTATATTTTCAGGTACTCTCATTTAATCTCCTGTGCTATTTTCAATGTTTCGTCGCACGTTGTAGCTTCGAGAACATAGTCAAGATCATCATGCATACGTTCAGCATCTTGTTTAAGACGATACATTAGTCGCTGCATATTCTCAAATTTTTCTCTCAATGGATCATGTGTTAATAACCGTGCAATTCTGTTGTTAAGATTATAAACACTAAGACTTTCTATGTCTATTTTATGAGCAACGCAAAACTCTTTAACCCCTTGTAATTTTTTGTTTTCATCTAACAATTCTGCGTTTTCAATTTGCACTTTATGTATCTTATTAACATATAATTCACTCAATTTTTTAGACAAATACTGACCATAAAAGCGTGAATCTTCCTTCTTCTTTATAAATTGTTCCACCTGTTGCAACTTAGTGTGCTCAACAGAATTATAGTTTGATTCAATTATTTTAGTGCGACTCATCAGAACATACTTCATAATAGTAGTTAGATTTTTATCGTCAATTTCTCGATAAGGTGCTTTGACTTTTACATACGTCTTATTCCCATTTTTAGAAATGTACATCAAACCACATCCCTGCGGCACTTCATTTTTGCTGATTACCCCCCAAGGACAAATGAAATAAAAGTGATTACAGAACGGCAAATATTTCATCCATTTTTCATCCTGCAAAAAATCACCTCGGCTGACTTTTATTTCGTAGCCGATATATAGTGAGTTATTCCAACTTTTTTTCATTGCCCAGCCGTCAAGAATTGGCGCACCTGCCCAGCCTGACCCGGTTTTACACTCAGTTACAAACAGGTCTTTAGAGTGTCTAATTGCTAATGCTCTTTTTATTTCTTCAGCTTTCATTGAAAATCCTCCATTTTTATGGCAAAAATAGTTGCAGCGATATAAAAAAACAAATTCATAATGTCCCTCCTAATTTGTCCTTTCTTTCTCTGTCAGGCTTAGTACTTCTATATAACTGTTTTTATGTACATTTCAGCGATTTTGTTTCCTTACAAACTGTAAAGCATTACTATTTTGTTGCACAGCGATTTTGCAAAGCGCAGGAGTTTGTTTTTTTACAAATTGAAGAGCAAAACCGTTTTGTTCTACGGCCATTCTGCAAAGTGCAGGAGTCTGTTTTTGGACATATCTTAAAGCAAATCCGTCTTGTTGCACAGCTGTTTTGCAAATTGCTGGAGTCTGTTTTTGGACAAACAATAAAGCACAACCTGTTCGATTCACAGCGATTTTGCAAAGTGCAGGAGTCTGTTTTTGGACATATTTTAGAGCATAGCCGTTTTGTTGCACAGCTATTTTGCAAATTTCAAGGGTTTGTTTTTGGACATATTTTAGAGCGTAGCCTGTTTGATTCACGGCAGCTTTGCAAATTTCAAGGGTTTGTTTTTCTATAAATTCTAAAACAAAGCCATTTTGTTTTACTCTTTGTAAATCTGAATTACTTACTGTTTCTTTTTTCATAATTATTTTCCTTTACTTTACTTTGTTTTTTATACGTAATTAAGAGCGTAAATGTTTTGTTGCACGGCGGCTTTGCGGAGTGCAGGAGTCTGTTTTTCTACAAATTTAAGAGCGAGTCCATTTTGTTCTACAGCCGTTTTGCAAATTTCAGGAGTCTGTTTTTTTACAAATTTAAGAGCGAGTCCATTTTGTTCTACAGCCGTTTTGCAAATTTCAGGAGTCTGTTTTTTTACAAATTGAAGAGCGTAAACATTTTGTTCTACAGCCGTTTTGCAAATTTCAGGAGTCTGTTTTTTTACATATTTAAGAGCACAACCATCTTGCTGCACAGCCGTTTTGCAAATTTCTGGAGTTTGTTTCTTTACAAATTGAAGAGCGTAACCCGCTTGCTGCACAGCCGTTTTGCAAATTTCAGGAGTCTGTTTTTTTACATATCTTAAAGCATAAACATCTCGCTGCACAGCCGTTTTGCAAATTTTTGGAGTTTGTTTTTTTACGAATTTTAGAGCGTAACCAACTTGCTGCACAGCCGTTTTACAAATTTCTGGAGTTTGTTTTTGGACATATCTTAAAGCAAATCCGTCTTGTTTTACTCTTTGTAAATCTGAATTATTTACTGTTTCTTTTTTCATAATTATTTTCCTTTTTTAAATAAAAACAGTCTTAGTACTTCTATATAACTGTTTTTATGTACATTTCAGCGATTTTGCAAATTTCAGGGGTTTGTTTTTGGACATATTTTAGAGCGTAACCATTTTGATTCACAGCGATTTTGCAAATTGCAGGAGTTTGTTTTTGGACATATTTTAGAGCGTAACCTGTTCGATTCACAGCGATTTTGCAAATTGCAGGAGTTTGTTTTTGGACATATTCTAAAGCGTAACCGTCTTGGAGCACAGCGATTTTGCAAATTTCAGGGGTTTGTTTTTGGACATATTTTAAAGCGTAGCCATTTTGATTCACTGTGATTTTGCAAAGTGCAGGAGTTTGTTTTTGGACATATCTTAAAGCGTAACCGTTTTGATTCACGGCAGCTTTGCAAATTTCTGGAGTCTGATTTTTTACGTATTGTAAAGCAAGTCCATCTTGTTTCACGGCAGCTTTGCAAAGTGCAGGAGTTTGTTTTTGGACAAACAATAAAGCACAACCTGTTCGATTCACAGCGATTTTGCAAATTTCAGGGGTCTGTTTTTGGACAAACTGTAAAGCATAGCCGTTTTGTTGCACAGCTGTTTTGCAAATTTCAGGGGTCTGTTTTTGGACAAACTGTAAAGCAAGTCCATCTTGTTTTACTCTTTGTAAATCTGAATTACTTACTGTTTCTTTTTTCATAATTATTTCCTTTTACTTGCAACTTCAAAATAACTAAAAACTTACTTAACTTTTAGTTATTTAATGTTGTCCTTTTTAATATTTCATCAAGACTATTGTCAACAAAGTTACATTCAAGCTGTTCGACTTGAAGTATTTCTTTTTTTAATGCGTTAAATGAAAATCTATTAAAATTTTGATTTTGCATTTCTGAATATAAAAAAGATAAATGCTCACTTATAATATATTTTAATATTTTGACTTCATCATCTGTTAACAAATATAAATTCTTAGTCATTTTTATTCCTTTTTCTATGGCAAATTCTCTTTTCAATAAAAAACAGGGGGCAATATAGCTACCCACCATTTTAAAACAAAAGAGAGAATCCCTCCGTATTGTGTTAATTGTTATTATTTAAAACTGCTATATAGTTTATTTATTATTTTAAAAATCATCATATAAATCCTTTTCCATTTTGTTTACGCAATGCCCAAAAAATGGAGAGTTAGATTTTATATTGATATCATTCAATTCTCTTTTAGTTGCAGCAACAATCCAGCCATTGACCCAAAAATGATTATTAGTATCATTATATTTATCGCTATGTGATGCATATGTTTTTTTTATATGAAAGTGCGTTTTAAAATTGTGTTCTAAAACTCTTTCATAAGCCCAGATGCTCTTTATAAAACGATATTTAGATTTGATCATATTTCTCTCCAAACTTATCTATTGTTTTATCATTCGCTTCTTTTTCGTCCAGCAAATTCCTGAATTTCTTTTTATAATATCTCATGTCTGTGTGTGCTTGGAGTGTCTGTTTCTCTAAACTTAAAATATTTTCCTGTGCTAAAATAATTTGCATTTCTAAATATTCTATTTTAGCGATTAGCTGCTCTGTTGTGAATAATTCATAATTATTTGTTATCATTTTGTATCATCCTAAAATCTCTTCATTTATCCATTTACCGGCATATTTGAATTCAACTTTTACATTTAAAATTTGTCTGTTGATCTTCTTCTCTATATTAGCAAGTTCTCCCGTCACCTTGCTAGCTTCTAACCTAACCCATTTTTTGAAGGTTTCAGTTTCCGCCATACGCCTAAAAGCTTTTTGTTTGTTTAATGTTTTACTTCGACCTTCTTCAGATTTGCCAACTGCTCCCGATGCTATATGTGTACAACGTACACAATTTTCTGTTTTATTTCGTTTTTGTCCGCCAGCTCCTGAACCCCGATAATAATCCCATCGGCAATCCTTTTTAGTAATAGTAAATAATTTTTGTTTTTTCATATTAACTCCTTTTTATTATTGTGAACACCGCTATCCAGCACTAAATAGCAGAGTTCTGGTGTGTAGAAATTACCGCAGTTTAAAAATAATAACGTTGTAAATAAAAACATTTGTTTTTATTAGTTGTTAGTTGTTTAAAGTTGCATGCTGATTTTGACATCACATCACCTCCCTTAATTAGTATCCATTTCTACATTCCAAGTTGGATGTATCAAATATTTTTTTTAGTACTTAATTCTAGCACTCTTAGTCTTCCGTTTTTTACTCCTACTATTTTACACTTTTGATTTCCAAAAGTTATTATTTGTCCGATCTCATAATTAGTATTATAGTTTTCGTTAATCCATTCCATCTCTAACCTCCTTTTAATCTATATAATCAAAACAACGAAGTGTTACTATAGTTTCTACAAAATAAAGGCATTGTGCACATGTGTATTTTGTGCAGCCAAATCCGTTTGTGTCGTATTTTTTACGACACGTACCTCTCTCGTACACTTCATCTCTTCTCAAACGTAATTCTTTTATTTTTTTTGAGTCGTAAATATATCTTTTTGTCTTTGCGTTGTAAGCACCATTATGCACACAAGTGTCACACTCTCTAATATCAACAAGCATAGCTGTTGATCCGCAATGTTTACATTTTAAAATCATTTTTTAGTCTTTCTTTTTTTCTCATACTCGTTAACAAGAGTATGCATTATCTCGATATTTTTTTCTAATTCTGGATCTCTTTCTTGTCCGCAAATAGAGCAATGCTCACGAATAAAGTGAGGTGGATTCGTTATTATTAAACGCCAATCGTGTGAACGTTGCTCGCTCATTTGATTAGATTCTTCTGTAGCAAACACGTATCCGCAATGCGGGCATCTTATATTATGATACATTTTTAGTCTCTTTCTTCTTGCGTTTTTGAGCTTTATATTCTGCAATACGTTTCTGTTTTTCAACAATATTAGCCGCAATTTCAGGTTCACGCTCCTCTTCACAAATTGTGCAACGCTCTTTTATGTAATATGGTGGAATATGATTAGTTAATTTCCAATCGTGCTCTCCATCGTTTAGACAAGACGCCTCTTTAGTGTAATAATCGTAACTAATCACACATGACAATAAGAAAATTTTTCCACATTTATCACATTCGATTTGATCCAATTCGTCTTCGTCTAAAGGCTCTTCTACATCAAAACCCTCTCCGCAATAAGGACATTTTGCATCGTTATACATTTTTAACCTTCTTTCTTATGTTAATAATCTCCATTATAGAACTCTCTCTTTCTCAAAGGCTTTTTACCCGGTAGTCTTGTAGCCTTTAAAGATAGTATTCCTAATTCGTCTACATTATTGTCTATAAAGGAGCTAAGAGTTTCACCCTCTTCTAAAAAAAGAGTATGAAATTGCCCTTCATCGTTTAGAAACTCTATTTCCCACATTATACAGATCTCCCCTCAATAAAGAGGTCGTTTATAGTTAAAGACCTACCTGTCATATTTGATAGTGTTGAGACTAAAGCTATTTGACTCTCTTTAGTCCAGGAGTTTAACCTGATACGTCTTAAATAAGACGTTATTGTAAGATCAAGTTCTATCATTAGATGAACCTCTTTTTTGCCCTCTCTTTGTAGAAGACTTTTAACTTTATCTCTTTTTAGTATTATTTTATTCATTTTAACTCCTTGTTGATGCAACCTTAATGATTACATTAACAAACATAATGCTTGTTAAAATGGATGTCAAGTTATTTTTTAAAGTTTTTTATGGAGTGGCGGTTATAGTGGCTTGTTCTAGTTCTACATTTAATGTTTCACCCGCACTAATTACACCGGCAGGTGCAGTAAAAACAGCGTTATAAATAAAATTAGCATAACCATTCACTACGTTACCAAAAACTTTAGTAGGTGCAGCATTAAAAGTATACGTGCTGTTGCTTATGTATACTTTAGCTTTGTATACACCGTAAAAAGCAGGTATGCTTAAAGATGCGTCACTAAAAGTGCAAGAGTCATAAGGAGCCACTTGAGCAGAAACAAAAAATTTTATACTGTACTCACCTGCTGATACAAACCTGACTGTACCTGTACACATGAAATTTTTTACTGTAGTTAATATACCATGTTTATCTTTATTTAAGTATCTTTCAATAAGATCTATTGCTCTATTGCTTATAGAGTTAATAGAGGAGGGCAGACGTACATCTGTGTATAAACCTGCTTCATGTATGATAATTGTAAAAGTATTTTGTTTGCGTACATTTATATTTATTACAGGATTTAAATTCAGTTCGAGATGATCAGGAAAAGCACTTTCCTTGTATTCTACATACATACTTTTAGTTATGACACCTATATCACTTTTATTACTTAATTTAGCGGTTATACTGTTTACTTTACTGGTATTTACTTTTAATCTATCGTCTACTGAATAACTTACAAATAAATCTAAATCTCCTGTATGGTCATCGTAACGTTCTATTTTAGCTGACCCTGTAACATAAGTTTTAAATTCGGGTAAGCCTCCCATATGTTCTATATCTGTATTTATTTTATTGTACAGTTTAAGTTCAGCAGGATTACCATCGCTAGTTTCAAATTCTATTCTTAATCTATTATTGTAATCATTAACGTAAGTAATTTTACAATTATTAGATAGATCCATGTACCAGCCGTCTGCTATAAAACCTTCGCAGCCGTAACCTAAATCTTCGTGTAAATCTCTATATGTACGTTCTAGTTTAGCATTAAAAAGCCTATTCGAAGGAACTGCTATACTACTTAAAGCCTCCTGAATCTGAGAGGCATCAGCTGTCTCCTCTGTGTCGTTTGGTAAAGTGCTTGTCTGCTTCAAAATTGATTGAAAGAATCCCCAAATATCATTTAACCAGGATGCTCTTAATCCTGTGCCGTCTTTTAAAGTTCTTGATGTTGCATCTTTAGCACTTGCCGTAAAAAGATCACTATCACCATTTGTATGTGGAAAATCACTATATTTTTTCATAAGTTGTGTATCACTCCCGTTGCCCCGCCAGCCAGTGCAACACCTACGGCCAATATCTTTAAAATGCTTGACCAGTCTATTTTTTTCTTAGTGTTTGCGTAATTACACTTAACAACCTGATTATTAATTGTTGTGTCAATCTCTTTTTTTATTTTTTCCCATCTAGGCATATGCTCAAGTCGCTCATTAACTTTAGATAGTGTGACTGCAACCTGTGTATATTGTTCACTCATAGCATCAAGTCTGTTTTCTATTCTGACAATTGAAGTGTCTTCACGCATTGGCAATCCCTTTCAGTATTCGCTTTATAATTAAATCAGTTTTATTTTTTAAGAATTTTAAATCATTTTTATTATCCATAAATCCAAGCTCAATTAAAACCGCTGGACTTTTAGTTTTTTTCAAAACATAAAGATTGTTTCTTGAAATAGAAAAACTTTTCCAAAGTGTTGCTTTTTCGGTTTTAGAGAATGAATATTTGGAAATTGAATCAGCATATTTTTTGCCGACTTGAGACTTATAGAGAATTCGTGAGCCTGTGGCCGTGTTCTGCCATACATCACCAATAGCATTGACGTGAAAAGATATAAAAAGACTTTCTTTGTTTGCGAAAAGTTTCTCTGTTTGGCATCGGTTTTTTAAGCCAATATCAACGACGGAATCACCTACAAGATTGACTGTCTCATAACCTTCCTTTTTTGCAATTTTACAAAATCTTTTTGCAAACCAGCGGTTAAAAACACCTTCATAAATTCCTTTAGGCGGTGGTTCAGGTGACCGCTTGCCCGGTGTAACATAGAAACCCAAAGCCTCTCCACCGTGACCAGCATCAACTATCAGTCTTTTAATTGTCATGGCCTCACCCAGTTTAAGTACGCATGTTTTTTACACCAGTCAGGACGTTTTTGTCTCCATCTTTTTTTGCCAACAAATGAAGAAACAGCCAGCCAGCACAAATTTGCAAGAAATTTTTTATTCTTATTATTGTAAATAATTATTGCTCTGAATAAAGAATTTGTCATCTTGAAATCAAGCCAGTGATTTAAAAATAGTGCATCGTGAATCATTGACGCCAGTACAAGCCGTTTATCATCGTTATCAATTAAAGACCTCACAAATTTTGGTACACTTGCTAAATCCGTTATATATCCCCGATTAAACGTAAATCTAAAAGTGCCAACGTTCGTATAAGCAATAACTTCAAGGTCATTTAATAAAATTCTTAGATCATCAAATCCCCACGAAGCCTTTTTTAATTCCGGCCAGGTGGGTAACGTAGGCAACAAATCAAGCCGGGTAATATTATATTCCTGCTCATTTAAGACACGTCTTAAATCAACGTGACCTATTTGCTGAATATCCAAAACTTTTATTTTAATTCTACGCATAATTTTTTATTTCTTAAAGTCAAAAAGTTTTCTGACGTCACCCCTGAACCAAGCCACAGTGCTATTTTGTTGCATCTTAACAACTTCACTTGCTGGAAATTTAGGTATATTAACAGATACTGTTTTTTCATTGTCGTCACCACACTCAATAAGAGCCTCATCAAGCAGTGTCAACCGTTCGCCCACGGCCATCGCCAATGGTGTTGGTATAGCTGCGGATTTGGTTTGCTCTTCTACGTTTGCTATAATGTTCCTGATTTCTGGCGCTTTTAACTTAATCATTTTAAAACCTTTCTATATGATAAACAGATTATTTGTATCTGTAACCATTTCTAAATGCCCATAATCCGTTACTATCTGTGCGTTTGCCTGCCCGTTAATGGTCTGACTGCCTTCAGTTGCAATGGTTATATTGTGCGTTGCTGCATTGCCCCCCGCGTCAACAATGTTCACTTTAAAGTCCGGGTTCTCGATGGCCTTCGTTGCTATTGTTAATGTTACGTCTCCGGTTGCAGTGTACTTAACAATAACTGTTTTGTAGTTCGCTGTAATCGTCGCAGTAGCCTGCTCAACAATGAGAACGTCATCATATTCGGGAACAGGTCTAAAGATCTGCTTCCCAGTCTCCGCCGTTGCCAGTGTTTTTACATATGGCAAGTTTTGTGCGATTGTTCTGTTTCTTAATTGTGCACTGTATACATAAGTATTAACTGTGCTTCCGTCGCCTGCAAAAAGTTTTACTCCATCGCTGGTTGCAGGTTGGATATATGTATATAATATTGTAGATGTAATAGTAAAATCTATTTTACATAGATAATAGTTACTACCTACATCTTCGATGACTGCATTGCTAATAATAGAATCTACTGTTCCTACTGTACCTGTAACAACATTAAAATATGCATAATAAAAGGTCGAACCGTCATAAAATGCTAATATTGCCCAATCTTTATCACCTTTTTTTATTTTAGCTGTGAATGTATATGTTTCAGTGCCTGTAAACAAATATGACTGGTAAACTTTATGTTCAGAATTGTCACTATCAGCAACAATTCCACCAACCCCATCAATATGATCAATTTTTCCTTTAAACCAAGTGCTCTGACTAATATCCTCACTATATTTCACAAAGTTTTGCAGGTATGTACCTTTGAGTATATAGTCTTTAATATCTGTCCCGGCCGGTATAGTGTCTTCGATTTCGACACTGCGGAGTGCTATTGCATTACCTATTGCCGAGTGAGTATGTAACGTCGTTGCTCCGCCATCAGTAAGTTGTGCATATTCATCGGCTGTGAGGTGCATAAAATCACTCTCATTCAGTCCTGATAACCCGTTATGTGGCGGTACTGCATCACCGCCCACACCGATACCGCTGTTTCTTAAATCAACATAATCTTTGCCATCGTCTGTCGCAATAACTTTTGTTTTAGGTGTGTTGGTGTATGCGTCTGATGTTTTAAAAATTATACTGCCTAAAAATTTAAACTCTTGAAACGGTAGACCTGACATTACAAGACTTTGTGCCTCCACGTATGCCCCGTTGCGTGCCTTTCTTGCCGTTGTATATGTCTGTTGTCCCTGCACTATAACAACACTTCTTACTAAATCATTTGTTGCCAGAACGTGAGCTAAAACAAAGTCTTTGTTCGGTACTTCAACTTGTGAACCATTACCTGTGCCACTGTCTATATGATTGTATTGTGCCCGTGAGCCTGCTGTATATCTGACAAAATAAGATTCATCGTCGTACAATCGCCAATTAGCACCATCTCTGTAATAAATATTAGCATTCCATAATTTTGCTTTTTGTATTGCATCAAAATATGCGTCTTCATCCCAGGCTTTTGTAAGCTCTACACCACACTGACAGTGACTTGCAAGAGAACCATCACCGTCTGAGATAATGTCCGTAATCTGTCCACCAGATTCTAAAGCGAAACCCCTTGTCATATGCAGGTACAAATGATCAACTCCGGACATACTTGCACCGTGACGAATTTCACACCCATTATAAATTATCTCATCATTATCCTCATCCCAGTACACGGCCGCAACAAATGCATAATTCAGAACAATATTTTTAAGCCAGAAAACCGTGCTTTTAACAATTTTTAATTGTCCTGTGGCATCGTAATAAATAAGGTTCATGCCTTCACTGCTTGCCGGTAATACCACTGTGTCAAGGGATTCCGTGAATTGTCTCGAATAATATTTTTTACCACTGAAAAAAACTATAGGGTCTTCACCGTTATTAACAGAAAAAGTTCTTGTTGATGAGTTAAAATCAAATGTATAATCACCACCGTTTATCATCCCAGAGGGATCGCCTTGATGATTTACATATTTCTGGTAAAAGTCCGCTGGTATCTGTACTTCATTTATCGCACCTACAAGTGACTGCTTAGTTGTGTTTAAAGCCGTTTCGCCTGTTTCCGATAAAGGTATATGTTCTGCTAAATGCTTATCTTTAAATTTGAGTTCATCCTGTGTGTAATTATTGCTTCCTGTGTAATCCAGTCCGCTCTCAATAAAGCCGTCAACCTTATTTCCGTTTAGAGAGAATCTCCCGGCATATCCCGTGTCTTTTCTTACACTGCCACGAAGGTAGTTGTTGAGAATATTTATACCAACGGAATTTCCCACATAAACGTTATTACCTACCGTGCAGCTTATCAAATTAGACCCGTAAGAGAGTTTTAATTTAGCACTAGTAAGCTCAAAAGTACAATTTGTGAAATTTGTAACCTTCAAGGTTTCAGGTTCCGTTTCTAATTTTATAGTGCAATTATCAAAAAATCTTTTATAAAGTGTACTATCAGTTTCAGTTAAACAAACATTAAAAAACTCTACAACTGAATTTCTTACCGTACACTGCGGCATCGGCTTATCCACGCCTGTAGCTATAATATAACACCTGTCAAAAACACCGCCTTCAAATTTTAAAACTTTGCAGTCTACACAGTTGAAATTTTTATCTGTGCAGTCTCTAATATAACTATTTTTAAAAATTAAGAGCAAAGCGCCGGAGGAATCCACATCTACAATTTTACAATTTACAAAATTTGCTATATCGTTACTATCTATAGGACTGTCACAAACAATCTTTGGTATTTCTATATTCTTAAAATGTGTTTGATTGCCACGTTCGTGTAAACTAAACACACCATTTACAAAAATGGATTTTGCGTCTATAAAATTATCATCTTCTATCCCCGAGTAAAAAGCGTTCGTAATACCCACAAGTTTTATACCATCTGTGCTGATGGTAAAAGTTTCACCACCCATATCATGAGAAACTGCTTGCACCTCAATAAGTACAGGATCACCCGCTGTAGGAGATAAAAGAAGTGCTTTTGCGTATGCAGCTTTAAAATTAGCGTAATTAGCTGCATCTGTAACGCCAGCATCGTAGGTTATTGTCCTGTCTGCAACTCTTAAGCACTCTTGCATATCACCATTGTGGTCTTTATACACAATGCGTTTACTGTGGTCACTATCAATCGCTATCTGACCGCTGTTTAAACCTGTTTTTCCTTTAATGTGTAAAATTCTTTTATCTTTTATTGTCATATTTACCTCAATATACAGTATCCTGTATTATATTAGAATTGTCAATAGTATCCTGTATTATATCAGTAGAATCCACTGTATCCTGCCAGTTATGGTACTCGCTTAAATCTATGTTTGTAAAACACCAGGTATCAAGCGGTTTGTATCTTAATATCAATTTTTTAAAATACTCATAATCCGCTGCCTCCATTTTGATTTTTTCAAGTGACGTTGTGTACCCTGGACCGTTTTTAGTTATGCTTTTAGCTACAAAAAACACTTTGCAATTATTCTCTGTTACTTTATATCTTAAAGGTTCAGTTATATCATCAAATTCACCACATTCAAAATCTTCAAAAGGTGGTGTGTCATCCGCTAGACAGAAAACATCACCGTCTACATTACAAACATTTATTAAGCCCACGTGCTGAAAATTAACCCCTCCATTTACAATATACTCACCTTCAAGTGTGTCAGGACGTACAGGCAGGTCGTTATCAAAAACATAAGCATCGGGAAAGCCGCCCATAACAAGCAATGCCCTTAAACCGTCAAGATCACCCGCCCTTGAAACTGCGTACACAATACTTGCCAGACGTGTAATTCTAGTTTCTGTATCTAAATGACTGTCAGGAACTATACCGTATTCTTTTTCCAGAGTATCCAGCCATAACGTTCTGTAAGGATCACGTAAAAAAGAAACCGGTTGTAGCACAGAAGTTTTAAATTTATCATAATCAAGCCCCAGCCCTGAATATATAAGATATTCATCACCGTTGGCATCTATACGCCCCAGTGTACCCTCCGGCTGTAAAGCAAGAAAAACATCTTTAAACATATTCAGCACCTATTGTACAAAATTCACCAGGATTTAGTTCGTACTTTCCTATCTCCTGCCCTGGAGTACTTACATTCTCGATATATACTTTCTCAATATACCCACCATAACCAGCTGCAATATTTTGTATCTCATCAGAAAGACTTACTGCTGTAAGTATATTATTTTTATCTATTTCTGCATCCAAACCCTCAACAAAAGGTTTTATTCTTGATGCGTACTCTGTTACCTTAGCTGTAATATCCGCTTTACAATCGTTTATTTTATTCGTCTCCCTTACGTGTAGATTTTTTATTTTAGCTAAAAAAGAAACTTCTGACATTGCAGACACATACAAATAAGAATCTATAGAACCTAGAGACTGCCTTGACTGTCCTGTTTCGGGATCAGTAATAATACGTTTTTTCACATTAGCTAAAAGCGTACTGTCTGCAATTCCTGAAAATGCTTCAACAAAAATAGTTCTAAGTCCAGGATTTATTACGTAGCTACCAGGAGATAAACTTCTTAAATCCCCTGAATAAGGGTATATCTGTTTTACTCCAGGTTCCTCCATTCCCCAGGTTCTTATATCAGCACTATTGCTGCCTCCGCCTACTGTGCGGATGGCATCCAGTACACGATTTCTGTAATCCTCTATATCCTCAAGGTCTGTGCCTAAAGAGACTACACCCACGATTACACCTTCGGAACGTACACCCTCCTGTGGTGCGCCTATTTTTAACCACGTACCTAAAGGCAAATTACCTACTGTTCCTGTGTTTTGTGCACATAGACTCACGTGATAAGCAGGTATTGTGTAAGCCTGATTCTGAAAGTATCTTAATTTAGGATTGTCGTTCAACCAGACTGTGGTTTCTGGTAACGTCGTACCTGAGGTTCCTGTAACGTAAAAATCCAGTATTGCAGCCGTTGGTTTTTTACGTATAATGCCATAGTTTTCTCCGATGTACTCAAGGTCGTCATCCTGTGCACTTCTAGCCATAACAGCACTTAAACGGTCTAAAGTGTATTGATAAAGAGATGTTTTTATTGTTCCCTGTAAAACACCAAGAACACGCAAAAAGGATTTTGCTCCCATAGCTACATCTTGATTCAATTCAGATTCTAAAAAAGCAATTGTTTCATCTATATTTTCTTTAGTTGTAGGTATGTTCATACTTCAACGCTCCAATTTCCTGTATACCTTGAAAGGTTATACTGACGAGTTCCCTGTACAGGCATTTCGATTTGTATTGCAACTTTTAAACCCCCTGTTTTTATATCAATTTCAGCCTTTACCTTAACACTGGATATAATTTTATTCGTTACCATCCATTTTAAAGCCCCTAAAGCTGCTGTTTCTATATAAAGAAGCTGTGTAACAGTTATTGGTTTTTCACATTCTTTTTCAAAAGTAGAGCCTAAAGGCAAATCAACAAATTTATTTAAATTCCAGCTTGAAGTAAATAGTGAATACAAAACCATGTTGTTTATACCGTCATCAAGAACAGCTTCGCCATTAATAACTCTAATTGTGGATCTGCTATTTTGCATAAATTTCTTAGGTTCGCTCATAACTTCACCTTATCCACTTGTGCATTGGACATATCAGCACTTGATGGTATAGCGGGAGGAGCAGTTGTAGCACCTATACCTGCATGTACATGAGCATTAAACAAATTTATAAAGTTATTTAAATCTTTTTTCAGTGCATCAAAAGCCTTTTTTAATTTATTATATTTAACTGCGTAATCGTCGCCTTCGTTAAAAATAATATCCCCGCTTTTTGTAAAATGAGCCACTGCCGAAAAACTCCCGGAAGACACTGAACCTATAGCTCTATCCCCTGCATTTAATTTACTGTAAGGCTCTGAAAGTTCAGGTATTTTACTGCTTACTCTATAGTCCTGTGTTATTTCATCAAATATAACAAGGCTTCCTATTTCAGGATAATGATCACCTAAATCCGAACGTAACTCAACATCGACTTCTGTTCCTTCCGCAACCTCTACCTCTGCTATTCTTACTTTAAAAGAGCTATTAATATCTGTATCGGTAGATATACTTTTTATAATTCCCTGTTTCATAACAATACCCTTTTACCGTAAGTGTATAGCCTGGGTCGCACTAAATGCAGTACTAAAGTTTTTTCATCTCCACTCTTTTTATATTCTACCGCTTTAACGATTAAAGTCATAGGTTTTTCGATAAAAAGACTTGGCGCTCTGTACGTCACATACGCCCCCGGTCGGAAAAAAGCACCAAAATCATTAAACCAATAAGATAATTCTAACTTAAACTGTAAAGCTGCAAGAATTGACTGGTCACGTGCTGCAAAAATCATAGCTTCTGCTATATCTTTATCTGCTTTGCTTATGTTTATTCCTGTTGTTCTATTTCTTTTTACGCTCTCATTTATCCCCGTAGCCATTACGCTTCCTCTTGGTGACTGTCCATAACCTATGTAATTGCGAAACATTACACGACCGTCATACGACACTTCACCACTTCTAATAGGTCTGTCAATAACGTTCTCTTCATCAAAATTTGCTTCTATGTCACCTTCTGCTTTTACATCGTGTAACAAAAGACCACCCGCTGTAGTATTACTTACTGTAATACCGTAGTTATTGGCCAATTGTTGAATATGGCCACCCACGTTGTCTAGTTTATCCAAAGTTACTTTTTTTAATTCAGGATCAATATCTGAATCCCACTGAACAGGTATGCTAAAAGCCTCCGCAAGCTCACTTATCCAATCGCTTAATTTTATGTTCTTTGCTTTTTTGCCTGTTTTAGCTATACAATCTAAAAAGTCAACTGTTGAGGTGTAACCTGTAATATTTATAACTTTTCTATCAGGTGAAAAAGACGGATTAACCCCATAAATAAGACTTTCACCCGTAAGATTACAACCGTTCAATAGAAAGTTTGCTTTTTGATACTGATAAGGTTTAAAAGTTTCATACTGATTTTTTATCTGTCTGTACCACGGCATATCTAATGTCCAACCATTGGCTATTGTGTCAAGAGTAGCTGTTAAACTCCCGGAAGTGACACCGTATTCTTTATCCCCCACTTTAAGCTGTAAATCCGGTGATTCCTTTGTGGGATATAAACGTGTTACTGCCAATGCAGGTGTGTTTCCTGACATATCAGTATTTACAGTTACCTCTTCTGGTATCCAAAGTACTTCTCCAGGATATATCCAGTGAGGATCTTTACTCATTAAATGACTTTTATTTGCGTTCCAGATAATAGTATATTTAAAACCACTACCGTAACAAATATTAGCTATATCCCAAAGAGTGTCTCCTTTAACTATAGTGTATTGCGTGCCCGGTTTTGGTATTATTTTAGACATAAATTGATATTACCCTGCCCTCTGGTAATAATATTAAATCATCACCTGTAAGAGTATTAGATTCAATAAAATAATCAATTTTGTTTTCGTCATTATAGTACTGCATACACGCAGCAATGGGTGTTGTAGGTTTTGTTAAAACAATATCTTTTGCCACAACCGCACTATACGCTTTAGATAAAATAAACTTAGACGCATTGTGTGTCATTTTATCGCTAACATCCTGCCCTTTACCCCCTGAAATATACTTGCCGTCTGTTTTAGTCTGTACGTGTTCTTTACCCGCTTTTATACCGTAAGACAATTTGTACATGTTATCGACATACTGTATAGCAGCGGATTTATTAGGAACATCACCTGTATAAGCAATATAAGCAATATTCAATTCTACACCGCTTAGAGCAAGCTCGTTTATATAAGCATCCTCTAATCCTTTTTTAGGATTAAAAGTATAAGACGTTTTTAAATAATCTAAAATAGAATGTGCAAAAGCCACATTATGAGCGAGTCTCTTTGTTAAATCCATTATAGCAAGCATCGGTATTTGTGTAGTAAGCAAGATGTTACTAGCTAAAGCAAGAGGGTTCGTTAAGCCACTATGTATGAGATTCTGTAGAGACCTCTGCACTTCAAGCATTCTTCCTCTAACTTCTGCGTTCATTTCAGCTAAAGGAGCTAAAAACTTGTCTATTCTACCTGAAAGTTTATCTATTGCCTTTGTTAATGCCAGTTTATCTTTTAAATTTGCATTTTTATATTTTGTAAGAGCTTCGTGCTCAAATTCCACTTTGTATTTATCTTTGAAAAGGTCTTTATAGAGCGTTAGAGAATTAGGCTCTAATGGCTCAATCCACTGCGTTTCAATAATTACTCCGCTTGCATTTTTAACTGGATCAATTATCTCTCTAGCTTCCTGTAGTTGTAAAGCGACGATGCCTTTTACAGGATGGGTGATACCCCACCTTCCATGTTCATTACGGCAGGTCTCCATAAAATCATCAACAACGTCTTCAAAATTGTCTCCATCAAAGTACATAGTTATAGGGTATTTAACGGAATCAGAACCCATATCAAAAGCAGCCTCACCATCCATATCAGGATAACTGAAAGTAGCTACACGTCTGCTAATTGTTCTACTGTCACCCTTCCATTTAGCTTTAAACTCTTTTTTACTTTCAGGTGAAATTAAATGTATAAAAGGTTTAGGTATACGCCTTGTGCTTTTTTCTGTTTTTTTAATTTCCA
Organism: Cyathermia naticoides; assembly: GCA_033042655.1. Classification (NCBI taxonomy): domain Eukaryota; kingdom Metazoa; phylum Mollusca; class Gastropoda; order Neomphalida; family Neomphalidae; genus Cyathermia; species Cyathermia naticoides. Next base: position 13,260 of record JAUTWP010170825.1, on the reverse strand, counting down.
TAAACAGTCAACCTCTCCCAAGGAATTGCTGGAATCTCCTGGGTACTTACGTCTGCTGTTATCCCCGGAGGCGCATTATTTATATTAACAGTAGTTAGCATTTTAGGCATATTTAAAGTCACTTTGCCTGCTATACTTTCTTGTATTCTATCCCCTTTTCTTCTTGTGTTAAACTCTCTATTTTCCAAAACTCTTTGAGCTTCACTTATAAAACTCGAAGCATTAATTCTAGCATTTTCCATATCGTCATTTGAAACAGACCAGTCTTTGTACTTTTCAAGATCACCATACAGACGTTTTGCCTCTTTGCCTTTAGCCATAAGCTGTTCTGTAGTCATATTTTTAGCATTTAAAGCATCTTTAGTTCCTAAAGTTCCCAACTTCTCTAAACGTCTTTTATTATCTGTCTCATTACGATTCAGAACGTACTTATAAAGCAGTGTACCAATAGCCGCACCAATAACAGCGGAACCTAACACTGCAACCACCATAGAAGCTACAGACGCAACTGTAGCAGCTTTAGCAGCTGTCGTAGCAGCTGGTGTCACAGATGCCGCACCCAACTTTCCCGCTAAAACAGACGCCCCTACTTCAGATACGACAATAGCCTCTTGCGCTAAAGCCACACCTTTTAACGCACTGGCTATACCCCACACAAGTTTTGCTGCTTTTGCTAGTTTCACTGCACCATAAGCAGCAAGCATCCATTTATAGTTATTTTTTATTATACTAAAAGTCCAGGATATTATATTACCTAGCGTTTTTAAATTTGCAGCTACTTCCTTCGCATCGATTTCATTTATCCACTTTGTAAAGTTTTTAATCTGTTCTGTTATATCTTTACCACCTAAAATATGGCCCATTACCTCAAAGCCTTTACCTATTGCCGCACTTTTAGAGAGCAGCAACATACTCATTGCGCCCTTACGCATATGTTCAGCTACTTTTTTACTATAGCCCTCTGAATCTCTAAATGCGTCTCTCATTTTCTTAATGTCCGCCCATCCTGCACCTGCTATTTTAGAAGCACTTGCATTTGCTGCACTTGCCCCTACAATTCCCCTTAATCCGAAAAGCTCTTTGTAAACTTTTGCTTTCTCTACGTTACCTTTACCATCAAGAGCTTTGTCTAAATCCATCATTATGTCAGTAAGATCACGCATATTTCCAGTAGCATCTTTAGTCTCAAGTTTTAGATTATGTAGCATTTTAGCAGCTTTATCTGTAGGAGATGCCAACCTTACTTGCATATTCTTTAACGCTGTAGCTGCTATTGTACCTTTTACACCCGATGAACCTAACTTAGCCACAATAGCCGCCCACGTTTCAACATCACTACCTAAAGCAGCTGCGGAAGGTGCTGACATTTTCATCGTTTCAAACATTGTTTCGTATGTGATATTTGCGGAGTTAGCTGCTTTTGCGAAAACATCTGCTATTCTTAACGTACTCTGCTCTACATGCTCTGCTGACATATCTAAATTAAAAGAACCAACAGCATCTGAAAGAATATCCGCTGTTCTAGCTAATTCCATGTTGCCTGCGGAAGCTGCATCTGCCGTAGGTTTTAGCATCTTAATAGACTGCTCGGCTGAAAAACCGGCCATTGCGTAAAACTCTAAAGCATCCCCTGCCTCTTTAGCCGTAAACTCTGTTTTTTTACCTATAGTAGCTGCCTCGCTATACAATTTTTTAAACATTTGAGAACCTCTTTCAATATTCCCAAATTTCGCACTTGCCGATGTTATCGCTTGGTCTAGTCCTACAAACGATTGAGCAAACGCATCTACTCCCATTTCAGCATAAGCAAAACCACGTGAAACTGCTTTTGACGCAAGAATCACACCCATCAAACGTCCTGAACTGGCAACTTTGTTATACACACCTTTTACAACATTTGCACTTTTGATTGCCTGCTGGGTAGAAGCTGTCATATGAGCACCCATGCCTTTTAGCATAGGTGATACTTTATCCACACCCTTAAAAATTACATTTGCTTTATATGAAACCATTATAAAATGCCTTTAGCTTTAAGTAAACTCTCTGACATTCTACCATAATTTTTCATATCTGTATATCCTAAACTTCGTATTTCAAAAATACTGCGTCTATCAAGATATAAGTACGTTGACCATATTGTCAATCTATCTGATATAGAAACATCGTCAATGCTTGATGACTCTACACTAACAAAAAATAGTTACCTAGATCCTCAGCTGTTTTATAGTCTGCTCTTGTCATACCTTTAAAAATACCTGAAGGTACATTACCCATAACAGCTAAAGATATAAAAGGTTTTTCAAAAGTTTTTGCCTTATCCGCTGCCTTAACAGCCTCATAATTCAATTCGCCGTACGTAATAGTACGGCGTTCACCAATAGCTTTTGAAAGCAATTGTGTTATTACAATACCTTCACCCTCTAACTCAATACTTAATCTGCCTCTTACAAGAGCTTTTAATATTCCTAAACTGTGATTTTCTAAAGGTTTTTGAAGTTCCTCAATAAGAAAATTTCTATCTACATCGTAGTACTCATTTAAAATATCTAACTGCTCTTGTGCCTGTTCACGAGTAATTACATTTTTTACCATATTTACACCTGTGTCCAATCGCCTATGGGTAACAATTTCAAAGATACTCTATTTTTCATAGTTGTGTTATTCTCAATATCAATTGAGCCACTGGCCATAACGCTTTCACCCTGTCTGTTAGTGTAAGTCATAGACACAGGTTCTTTTTTTTCCGCTGTAGCCTTTAAATTGTACTTATCACTTGCGGATTTAACTACTATCACAACACCTGAAACCTCTTGAATCTGTTTTTCCTGACTCAAAAAACCGTCACCACTTGTCGCTTCCATAGTGTTTTTAAATTTAGTAAATATTTCACTAAAATCCGCATCAGCTGCTACATCGTAAGATATACCATCCAAATTTAAATTTGCCATTGTTCCAGCTGCCATAATAAACTCCTTTTAGTTTAATTAACTGATAAATCTATATCTGTTTCTACCACAGTGTCGCTTACTACACCCTCGGCACTTAAAATTATAGGTAATACAATATCAAAACCGTTATTTGCTAATCGTAAAGCTACCATTTGATTTTTTACAGTATATTCTGCATCAAACAACCAAGCCTGTTTACCCCACCCCTGGACCATTAAAGTGTTTATACCTTTAACACCCGCTTCATCCAGCACACCGCTTTTCTCTCTTGGGTCTACTGTAGCTGCGTCTTTAACAACCGTAAAAGATGGACGACTTAACCATGTATCTCTATGATTTTTAAGAATGTTTTGAAGTATACCTATATTTCTAAATGATCTATATGCATTATTATTTACAGGAATAGTATTAGGTCTATACATAGTTACAAGCCCGTCAATAACAAGTACATTATTATCAACTCTTGTTGTTGAAATACCTGACTTAATAGCTGTGTCTCTTGATGTTCCTTCATCCGTCCACACATCTGCTTTATTAACATGACCACCCAAAGGTGCACCCACGAAAGAAGCATGTGCGTGTGCCTGTGTAGTAGACTCTGTATAACCCAATATTTGTGCTGCAATACTAGCCGGGTGACGATAGGAATTAGGTACACCGACAAAAGAGTTTGTTCTATCCAAAAGATTTACATCGGTAATTGCCTTCATTGCAGTAAAACCAGTAGAACCTGCAACGGTACTTACATGCAAAGCTCTAAAAGGTCGACCAACTGTTTTTGCGTAGCATCCTACTTTTTGATCACCTATACCGTTATAGGTAGATAAAGCTTGAAACAGTGCGTTTGTAGGTGCGTAACCTGTAACAATACCTGTTACTCCAATACCATTACTTGCATCACCTGTACCTAAAGCATTTAAAGCATCGGCCACATCTGGATCTGTCGCCCCGTGCTCCATGTCTGTAATAGTAAGAGTTAAACCGGTAGGCAGATTCTCACCATCAAGATTAGCATCTACAGTAATATAATTTCCAAAAGTACCCTTAGCTTTGCTTGTTAAAGTCACTGTATCCGTTGTTGCTGATGCTGTTACAGGTAAAGTTTTATCCGCTGTTATCGCTGCCGCAATTGCAGCCGCTACGTTATCCGCTGTCATAGCTGCTGTTATAGCTACCGGTACTTTATTATCCGCAATATACAAATTGGCTGTACCTGCTTCAAGTGAAGACACCGCAGCTTTTATAGTTCCTGTAGCTGCTACTGCTCCCGAAGCCTCTGCCTGTGGCGCTACACATAATTTTATACCTTTACCGTACTTGAAAAACTCTTTAGCCAGTATGTGTACAGGAAAACCCCAACCTAATTCGTCGGCCACAGCCTCCGAAGACAAATACTGTTTAGCAACATTATTGTTCACTCCTGTTTTTGCCGGATCGTACGTTGCTATAATTAAACCTGTTCTAACCATAGAACCCGCTTTAGGTTGCAAAGCCACATTTTTAACACTTCCGCCTAATGCAGGCGCTAAAGTAGTACTATCTGGATATGCCATATTCTTATCCCTTCTTTATCTTGTTTCCTGTCCTGTTTTTTGGACAGTATCACCGTCTATAGGTGTAAAATCTGTATTATTACTTTCAAATTCGTAAGGTATATCACCAATTGCTATCTCCTCTACATCAAAAGAAAGCTCTAAAAACCCTGTTAGTATAGCATATTCACCAAGTGGAATCAATCTATCTTTATAAATCTTTTTCACCCGTCTACTACCAATCATATATTTATCTGTTTGAAACCACTGATTAGCTGGGTTCATTATAATATTCCATATTCGAGATATTAAATCATCCATACTGACATCCGCTCTATAAGCCGCCGGGGATACGTTGCTCAATGCGTTTGCTCTTTGACTTGCTGTTGCATCAGGATCATTAAGTACACCTAAATCAATGTCACTAGGTTCAACCACAACAAGCTCAATTTTCATTGTTATATCGTGCATAGCAGGTGTAGTTATTGCTTCCCCTTCAAAAACACCTTCACTATAGAAAACCCTTGCTGCTCTTTGCTTTCCTGTAAATTCTGCTGCGCCTTTAGGAAAACTTTCATAAGAAATAACTTTAAATTCACCGTGTGCTTCACTCTCTAACATAGTTACTAAAGCATCTTTAGCTTGTATGAATTTCATTTAGTGGCCTCCAAGTATAAAGTTACAAAACCTGTAGACTGTACACCACCGACCGCTGACTCCATATACATTATTTGAGTATCTGCGTTCTCTTGGGGAGATACAGGAATAGTAACAGCCCAGTGCTCACCGTCAACTGGACACGGATTTAAAGAGCTTTCACGTAAAGAGACAGTACAGGATTTTACAAAAATGGACTGCCTACCACCCTGTGCTATTCCTCTGGAATCATCTGCAATATTATATGATTTATAAACTAACTGGCCTCTGACATTTTGTTCTACGCCATTTGGTGCTGTGAGTTTTAAAGGTACGCTCCACACGCCCTCTAAAGTGACGCCTAAAGCTTTTTCTGCTATAGACGGGAGGTTAATCATTGTTTGTTTTTCTTCTTTTTAGGATCGGGTTTTTTTACTGAATCCTCTAAAATCACAGTTTTACCCCCTACAATTTTTTTACTTTTTGCCATCAGCTTTTACCTTTAAAGCACTTAATCTCTTCTTTTGTTCTTTAAGTTCTTGCGTAATATCTTTGATAAAACCATCGGAAATAAGAGATTCAACGACGCCTTTTTTAAGATCACTAATAAGCTCTGTAACATCATCACCAACTTTCGGATTTATATCATCAATGCTTCCCGCTTTAACCCATTTATAGTTTGCCATAATTAACTCCCTGCATTATTTATTGTTGCCCAGTCGTCCGTTGCCACCGGAACAATAATAGGAGCAGTTTGTGAACGTATAGTATATGCTGTTTTTGTTTTATTACGATAAGCATCGATATAAAACATTTCAGGTGATATAATACCGTCAAGAAGGTTTATTTCACCACTTGGAGTATCCAAAGGTCTGAAACCAAACCACTCACGATAATTTTGAATATCCCTTGCTGTTTCAGGGAGTGTATCTCCAGGTCCAAACTGACCGTCAACTCTTGCCTGTGTATTTCCTAAAACTACTTTCTGTTTAGGCATAGATTCAACATCTGAACCTGATACAGTAGTAAGCTCCTCTGTTTTAAAGATATAAAGCTCTCTGCTCTGCCATGTAGTTACACGACCTACACACTCCCAACCGAAGTCAATAAGTCTCTGAAATTTAGAAGGCATTTTCACATTATCACCCAAAGCGACATATGGTTGGAAACTTCTTATATCAGCAAAATCCTGAAACTCTTTAGTTTTAAGCATTGCCGATAAAGCATCTTTACCCATAAGAGCAAACTCTGGCCTACGCCCGCTTGCTGCTATTTGTTTATCTATAATAGCATCAAGGTCCGTCAAGGGTTTTGCTGTTGCAGGATTTGATTTCCAAGGCACACTTAGAGTTTTACTAAGATCACTTTTACGATAGAAATTGTATTTTTCATCTGCATTACTAGTACCCAAAATGGCATCTTGGTATCCTGTAATAATAGACTGACTTGCAAGATAACTAATCAGATTTACCTGACGTTTAATCATTTCCTGCTGTCCTTTTTTTGCCCAGTAAAAAGCTCTATCTTCTTGAGTAATACCACTATTTACCGAAGCCTCTCCAGGAAGTTTTTTTGTGAGTTTAGCTGCTGTAATATCATACTCTTCGATAGAAAGAGGAAACGCTCTTGCTACCTGTGTATAAGAACCAAGATCAAGATTCTTTTGATTCTTGCCAATAAGCCTATTGGTTACATCCGACCTCTTAATAAGCGAAGCCATTCCACGTGTACCACGTGTAATTTCATATTCTACTTCATTGACATTAGAGTTGTATTGAATAACACTCTCATCCCCTTGACCTAAAAAAGCCAAAAATGCTTTATTCGCCCGTGAGCCTTTGTAGTCCTCATAAAAAGGAGCCAAATTCTTTGTTAAATATCCATTAAGTGCCATAATATCTCCTATGAGTTCTCCAAGCCTGAAACGTAATTTACTGATTCAGGGAAAATGCCTATTTGAGCAAGCAAAGACCTTACTGTGGTTTTCTCCGCTGTTACAATTGTATCAAGAGTCACAGAACCTCCTAAACTTATTTGATCTTCTGAAATAGTAAGATCCCCACCTACTATAACAGATTGCCCTGTGACATCCGCAGCTTTAATATCCGCCATTGCTATATTTGATACAGTAATACCTCTAGGTATCGCTGTCCCATCTGTTTTGGTGGCATCTGCCAACACTACATATTTATCGTCTGTATTTTTTGCAACCACAGTAAAAGGCGCAATGTCAGCTGATGCAGATGTATCTTTTAAAAAGACGCCATCGTCTATGACTTTAGCGTTACCAGAACGAAAGTTCTGATTGATGGTAACATCCCCTCTTGTTTGTACTCCCATTTTATAAACTCCTTATTTTAGCAAGACGATCATCAAAAGATTTTCGTCCCTGTTCTTTCTCAAGCACTGCTGCGTCTTCGGTTGGTGTTTCTTCCGGCTGTTCTGCTACTGCATCTTTAGACTCTGCCTTTTCATGAGTAGCATCGTAAAGAGCAATAAAATCCTCTACCGCTTCAATAGACCTCTCTCCTGCCAGACCTTTTGCTACTACTGCTTTTACTGCATCAGGATAATCCGACGTAAGAAAAACACCAAGTTTTGCATTTTTCTCCTGCTCGGCTTTTACTGCTTTTTCTTTTTCTGCTACGAGTAGATTTTTTAATTCTGCCTGTGCTTCACTATTAGATTTTAAAAATTCTTCTAAAGTCATACTTACCTTTTCTCCTTCATCTTTTTTATTAGACACTAAAATTTCAATATTGTCAATAAGTTTTATTGACAATGCCTCTTCTGCTAAAATAACACGCCCGTTCAGCTTCTCTATATCTTCTCTATTTACCTTGTTCTGCCTACCTGATATAACATCTGATATAAAAATTTCATAAAGATCATTTAATTCTTTTTTTATTACTGAACGTCCCTCTTCTGTAGATATGTCCGGTCTTTTATCCTTGCTTTCATCATTAGTTAAATTATAAACGGCAATACCGTAATCATCTAAAGCCTTTGTATAGTCCATTACCTGAACAGCTACTCCTATACTGCCCAGTAACGATGTTCTTCCCCCTGCTGTTATATCAGAACAACTTGACGCTAGCCACATCCCCGCACTTGCACACAAAGAGCCTACACGTGCTTTTACTTTTCGCCCGCTATCAACAATTTCTTTTATTACTCTGCTAGTACTTTCAACACCTTCTACTGTGCCTCCAGGAGTGTTAAAATCAATATAAATAATACCTTTATCGGATAAAACGGAGTCTGCTTCTTGTAGCACTTCTCTAATACGTGCATAAGAAGTCCCCAAATCTCCTGTAATTGCATCCCAGAGGTCTGAACCTTTCTCTGTTAAAGTTCCTGTAATAGCCACCGTTGCTGTATCACTATCAGCATCCACTGTTAGTATATCAAAACTACTATCCAGATCTTTTTGTACATCCTCTACAAAACTAGCATTAGGATCTGTACTTAAAGCATCTTTACGATTAGTTAAGTATTTTTCAACCCTTGCTCTCTCCATTAACCACAGATTGTCCATAATTACTACTCCATGTTGAAATAGGTAATTCTCCTATTTCCTTTTTTAATCTTGCTCTGTTTATTTCTGCATCAGAACCATTGTACCTTAAAGCTCCATCAGCTAACGTTTCATGTCCCATATCTACTCTTATTTTTGATGCTTCTGCTTCTTTTCTCGGGTCCATCTCGGGAACACCTGAACCTATCCATCTAACATTTAGCCATGCTGCTTTTAATCTTGCGTCTGTGTAACCAGGTGCTTTTACCCTACCTGCTGCTATTTCTTCGGATAACCACATAGATGCTACAACATTTAAAAAATCCTGTTCCATTTCCTTACGCCACATCTGAATTACTCTCCAAAACAATAAAAGAGTAGCTCTTGACGCACTATAATTTTGATTAAACTTCATTCTTAGTGCTTCAATAGGCATACCGCTTGAGCTTGACATATAACTAACCATAGAATCTAAAAATTCAGCAAACTTATCCGCAGGTGCTGTTTGTTCCACGGCTTTCATATCCTCGCCGCTGTTTAAAGTGGTATTCCATAAAGAACCTGGTGTTCTTACTGCAAATTCAGGCATTATATTAGCAACAAAAGCCTCTTGCTCTTCACTTGACATATCATCAATTTCTTTTGCTCCTAAAAAATCCTCCACTGCTGCTACACTATCATTGGCATAGTCAGACACACCACCGCTTGCAGGTGCGTCCTTACTCGGTTTTGTGTAAAAACCAAAGCTCGACTGATTTATAGCCTTTTGGATATGTGCCTGTTGTAAGGTTGTTATGTCCTCCATCTCTTGCAGTAAATGTGAATAAAGAGGAAAGCCCCTTTTCTGCCCTGCGTATTCACCTCTAAAACCGTGAATCATATATATTCTATTAGCTTTTTTAGCTTTTTTAGGTACAGTAACACTCTTTAATCTGTTTTTTTCATAAAAAACTACGTTATAAGATACTTCCTGTCCCTTTTTATTATATTTTATACCGTCACGACTGCCCTTAGTTGTATTAGACACGCCTTCGGTATATGTGTACTCCTCGCCTGTTATTTGATCAGGATCAATAAACTGTAATTGCAAAGGTGATATTAAACTTTTATCTGTACTGTAATGAAATCGTACAAACATATCATTATCACGCTGCTGCATATACGCATACATTCTCTGTATCTGATACCCGGTATTCATACCGTCCAGAGAACAGTCTTTTGATGATAGCCAGGTATTAAACGAAGTGGATACATCTCTACTCCACAATTCCGCCTGCTCCTCTGATATTTTCAATGTTGATACAATAGGCTCAAATTTTGCTTTTAGTCCCGTATCAATCATAGAATCTGCAAAACGTGTGGCCATACCTCTACCCTGTGTAGAGTCAAACATGGCATCTCTTACGTTATGTCTTAACTCTGAATGATCAAACTCTCTTATTAAACCTGTTCTCGATAAACCCCCGGGAAACTTACTACCTGCTGTTCTCTTAACAGATCTATAAGTTTTACTCTCATACTTCTTTATATCAGAATTGATTTTACTTAACCGCCAATTTACGTATTTTGTATATAAAGACATTAAGGTTTCCGCCTTGCTCTAACTGATACTATAGCACCACCTGTTAGCCTTCTTACCAGCCACTCCTGTTTAGCATACATTGCATCCAGGTATTTAGTAAAAGTATTCACATTTCTAAAAATTACTTTTTGGTTTGCCTCTCCTGTATCCAATTCAAAACTGGATATACCACCCGCTGTCATATCTGCAATGGCTGTTTCTGCAATATCTATAGCTGTTTCTAATTTTGCTAAGCGTGCCTGTAACTGTTTTTTTATAATTTTATTCACTTGGCTATTCTATTCCACTTTTTTCTTTTTGTCAATTGCATATAAATCCTTTTTGATTTTTTCAAGTATCACTATTTTATTTATTTGCAATATCTCCTGTTTAGAAAAACCTCTTCTTTTATACTTTTCTCTTACTATATCCACCTGCTCATTTAAATAAGACTCTGCTGCACAAAGATTGTATACCCGACAATCCGCCGCCTCGTTTCTTCTACCTCCTGAATCAAAAGAACCATCGGTCAACATCTCTTCTGCATTAAGCATTTGAAAGTAGCTATGCGGATAATCACTTGGAAACTCACAAAGCATAGGAAGCTGTTTACCTGAATCTTTACGTTGCACAAGTAAAGCTGCTCTCATGATTCTTTTATATTCATTCGTTGCAATTATATATAATTTACTACTATCAACTGTTTTACTTATTTTATATCTTCTATCACTATCAGGTCTTCTCTTATCCCTCACTCTATTTTCCGGAACAAAAGAGCTTCCCTGGCCTTTGACCGCAAAAACGTTTTTTAATCTTGCCACAAACTGATATACAACGTGCGTCATGAAACCTGAATCAATAAAAAATCTTAAAGGATTAAAAAGTATACCGTCTTTGTTTTTAAATGCAAATTCTCTATTTACAATCTTTTGATACAATTCCTCCCACGCCCCTGCAAAAGCATTTTCCACTTCTCCCTCAATTCTAAAATATTGTATGCTCCAAGTCCTATAACCTAAACCGTGGCCTAATATCTCTAATTCAATTCTAGGTGGGTTATTTTCGTCATCTGCTGAGCCTCTCTGTACATCTGCCGCCCCCGTAGTGAATATTACTCCCTCAGGTACTGTACCTGATTTATAAATACCTGCTAATCCTACTAATCTTGTTACTGACATTCTCGTACCCGTTTCTTTATATGGTAAGCCGTCCCTTAGATTTACCAGTGACCTCATACCATCAGGAGTTTCTTTTGCTCTTTCGTACTCGGCCCAGTAGTCTCTAAAAGTAAATAAAGGACTGTAGCAACTATTCCAGTGCCTTGACCTCCAATATTTTTCTGTTGACTTAGTTGAGGGTTCCCAGTGTCCCGCAATAAGCATTTTTTTCTTGTGCGACTCTCTAATATCCTCACCGCAAAATTCACACATATAAACAGCATCTACAAGCACACCAGCTTTTGTTATCGGTTTAATACCATAATTAGTGCGTTCATCCCCCCGCCTCAATTCTTGGAATTTACCACAATAAGGACATGGCACTAAAAATTTTCTTTGATCTCCTAACTGGTAAGCTTTCCAAATTTCTGACTGATTATAAGTTGTTGGTGTGCCTAAATCCATGACCTTTTTTAGGTGTCTCCAGGAGGTCACACGTGCATAAGATACCTCCAGCCAGTAACCCTCTCCAGTAGACAATTGAGCTTTCACACCGTCAATTTCATCACGAATCAATACCCTCTTATCTGTTCCTCTCATATTAGCAGCACTGCGAGCAGACACAAGATCTAATCTGCCGCCTAAATAGTCCTTACTTAAAGCTTTATCTCCCGATCTCCGTGTTTTAGCATTATTCTCTGTTTTTGCTACAAGTTTATGTCTAAAACCAAAAGAATCAATAGCAGTTTCGAGTCTTCTTGTAGACCACCTTTCGAGTAAATCCTCACCCGCTGACATAAAAAGAACATCCGCAGGGTTTTCATCCATAAAATAACAAACTATATTTTCCGCTGCCGCTGTCCAGCCTCCCTGTGCTCCCTTCATTATTATCTCTCTTTGTATAGGAGAGGAGGGGGACATCGTTTGCATTGTCTCAACAAGATAAGGAGTAAAATTATTATCCCATATTCCCTCTCTCGGTGACCCCGGAGGCATCACCCTTTTTTCAGCATATTTATCAATATCTATATGAGACACTCTATCAGGTAAAGAATCCGCCAGGGAATAAAGGTATTTATGCATTCTTTTTAACTGCTCTTCTGTTACGTTAAAAGTATAACCGTCACCCTTCAGAATCATATTTTATCTCTTTCGCTGTTTTTTTAATTGAAAAAAGTGCTCTTTCAACCTCGGCATCAAGTATTTTTTGAACAGCAAATAAAACATCTGTATCTGTAATATTCAATTCGTCACAAACGTCTTTTGCCATTCTAGCACCTAAAGGCACTAATACACCTGTCATAGTAGTAGTAAGACGTGAAAAGTAAAAAGCAACAACTTCGTTTAAAATGAATTTACCCATTTTAGTTGCAATATCTAAATTCATTTTAACTGTCTGTGTACGTATTCGCTGAATATCAGCTTCTAGTTTAGTAAAGTTTGAATTAAACTCATCCCCATTTCGCTCCTCCTCTTCTCCTGTTTTTGTCTTACTTTTTCTAGCTTTTTTTACAGGAGGATAAATAAGAACATCACCTGAAAAACCATGCTCTCTTGCAAACGCTATATTTTGAGTTGCATCACATATAATTAACTTATTTGAATCGACTAAAAGCCTTCCTGTTCGTACAGCTTTATACACCCCTTGTCTTGTTATTCCACATATTTTAGCCATATGTGACGGCTGTAAATTTTTTAACATTTTTAAGCCTCCTTATACAGTTTACACCAAAAGTAAACTAAAGACAACCCAAAAAAAGTTATATGATTCTAACTACTTACGTGTTTAGTATTAGGTGTTAGTTTGAACTAACAAAAATAGCTTTAACTACATAAAATAATCTAAACTACCGTAAACTGGCCGAAAAAACAGAATGAGCTTTTTTATAAGGCGGCCCGCGAAGATTTG
>JAUTWP010170814.1:0-10240 GCA_033042655.1 Cyathermia naticoides | reverse complement strand
ACCAAAAATTAATATTTTAGTCTTTTTATAATTAACTTCTAATTTCCAGTCTTCACAATATTTTTGAAAACAATTCAATATATATTGTAAATCAATAGCATTATCAGAAAAAAGAACTGTATCATCTGCATATAATAACAATAATAACTTTAAACCATTTTGGAACACTATATCCGATTGTATATTCATTACTGTAATTCCTTGACAATTATTATATTGTAACCAGGTCTCTAAATCATTCAGAAACAAAGAAAATAATAATGGTGACAGATTTTCACCTTGCCTAACACCTTTTTCACATGAAAAAAATCCTGATATATTATTGTTATGAAAGATACATGATTTAATATTACTATACATAATTTTAATTAAAAACCAAAACAAGATCATCACTTTGAAAGGACAATAGAACCGTATTAAATACGCACTAATGAGGTGAACACTATTAACTTTAATCATTCTGTTAGAAACACTCGTTAATTACCTGCACAATTACCTGATATCCATTCTACTCATCTCATCGAGCTGGCATCGAACCCGTAAAGATTATGATAATAAAGACATTACATCGAACGTGATTGATTCTGAACTCCCTAATCCCGTCATAACCATGTGATCCAATCTGTACTGTATGTGTTATTGAGTGAGTTAGGTCAAACTCAATTGGTATCTGTCATCATGATGGGTATTACTGGGTATATATGCCCATCCGTCAATAATTCATTTATTTTCTCTTTCCGAACAACTGTATTGAAGTGGGTTTCCGTGTAGCAGCAAGCATTAAGCAATAACGATGGACAAGTATCAAGGGTTAGTGGATATTGGTATTAATGTGTCTAAACCGTTTTAATTAATTTGTTTAAAATCTCTCTCCATGACATATTAGTCATTCTACATTTCATTTTTATTATTCGATTTTGTGTATATTATTATTTATTATGTTATTATTTAAAAAAATATATTGTCACCAGACCATTTCACGATGTCAGGGTTGGGGGCCCTGAATCATCGCCTTACAGAAATTAAACATGGTTACATTTTTAATTATATAAATATATTATATAAATAGATTACAGAAACTTGCGTAAATGGTCGAGGACAGAATTAGAAAAAAGGGAAAAAAGAAAAACAGAAAGAAAAAGGAAATAGTTTAGGAAGGAGCACAGAGAGAAGATAAATAAATTAATTAATAGAAGAGATATCAGTTTAAATGTATTTCCAAATATGAAAACTTGAAAAAGTTGAATCTGATCTTCTTATAATTTATTATAATGTATTTAATTTAATTTGTATATACATTTAATTGAATAATTCTTAAACGTTTTGCCATGTGCCCAATTTCGAAATCTGTATGTAAACATGTTTTATATAATAAATATTTAATGCAATTTATTACTGTAATTTTATCTCAAGTTTTGAATGTTGTGATTGTGGTCTAAATATATATTATGTTATATTAATAATAAGCCAATTTACAATTTGTTTATAATACCAAATAAAACGATGTTTTTGTCAAACTGAATAATTATGTTCACCTTTTTATAATATCAATTGTTTAATTCTTTGTTATATGCCTATTCTCTAAAACAAAACTATATATTATATTATTATATCTAGTGTTATTTCATAACTTTAATAAACACTTATTTAAAGAGTATAATGTATATAATATGATATTAATATTCATTGTATTATGCCCAATATTGTTACAGAACAGAACAGAACTCTCTGTACCATCATCGATGGCATTAGAGGAATACATAAATACATGTACATACATTATATAATTGCATCACGATACAAATATTTAGTAAAACAAAAACAAAATATAATACAGAAGGAACAGAATTGTTTGTTAATAATTGTTATGAATTTACACAATTTTTTTAAAATTAAAAAGCTGTTTAAATTTCTATACATAAATTTTGATCGGTTAATATAGTATTTATGATATATTTACATTTTACTTTTGAAAATTGTGCACACACCAATAAATAAATATATCTCGTACATAGGTTGTGCCTGTTAAGTAATCATTGTGTGAAATTTATTCTCAATAAAATATTTCAAAATAAAAAATAACATTGTGGAGAAGCTGAACTATAATTGTATAACTTATTATTTATTTTAAAATAATAACAGTAAAGTAGAGAACTGCAAAGAAATCAAAAAACTACTGCAAGTTGTTATAAAAACATCATTATACGACATCATTATAGATTGATTGATTGATTGATTGACGTCATTGCATTTTCTAAACGTATCTGAGTAGCAGAGCGAGTTCAATCACAACTCAATTCAATTCGTTATTAACTCAATTAGCTGTCACCCTGCATGCTAATAGTTCACTTGTGTTAAGCCTTGCGGCCTACATTTCAAAATAATTATAATTATATCCTCCGATTACTGGTTTTCGAACGGATAAGAGTAGATCGCAGATGTTGTGAAATATACAAATTGAATCTTCAATTTGTTTTTCTTAACTGTAAATCCATGAAATAAAAACAGTCCCTTTCTAATGATGGTGAAGTTAAAAAATGTCACAATTTGACGCAAGGCAAAACGACATAAAATTACAGATATAGATGTCATTCTTAAACAAGTTAGTTTTACTCTAAGAATGTTTGTATGACTATCAAACATAGACTGGCTGTCAATTTGCTGTTTCAAAACTAATGATGTTCAAAAATTAATGATCGGACGATACAACAGTTATTCTTCCTATAATAGTTAATTTTCTAACAGACAATATTTTCATTAGCTTTCGGTTTCTAAACGTGTAACCCTTTTTAAATAAAGTTATTACTAGTATTATTACCGATACAAGACAATGTTTATTAATTTTTATATTTGTTTTAAATTCGTACTACCTTTTCTTTTATTTCTTTATTCTACTATTACAATTATTACCATTATTTTGCCCGTGTTAAATTCTGTCCTACCAATGTAAAACAATTCCTCATATGTCGTAGTGTACGGCCTGAAGGTAATACAGTTTTGTTTTGTCTTGTGATAACATGATGATAACACCAAATGGGTGGCTCGAATCCTTTCCGACAGAATTAGCGTCAAATTTGTAATACGAAATTACGCCACTTATATTTTTTGTTAAAGCGGTAATGTCTGGGGTTTTTAAAATAATATTTAACCATTTAAAATATATCTTGTACGTTTGTTTGATGCGCACCACGCTCCATTTTTCTGACGCAACGATTTTCTATAGCGTAATTAGATCACGTGAAATACACTATAAATCGGCGAGGCGGACCACCACCTACCCGCTATCGCTGTCGTAGGACTATTCACGTGACCTAAATATGGTACAACATCAAACAAACGTACACTATATTTTCCTAATGGCTAAATTATTATACTGACCCCAAAAGAAACGTTACCACGTTTTGAGAGACTACTGAAGAAAAAACAAATCATGAATATGCACCATTGCATGTTTAAAGGATGTTTTTAATTAGAATGATGTTTTGGTATGTTGTGAACAAAATGTCATTCTCATGAACATATATCTTTTGAACATGCAACATGTTTTGTTTTTTCTTCAGTAGTCTCTCAGAATTTTGGGATCATTTCTTTTGGAGGTCAGTTTATAATGGCAAGATTTATTTATGTACCAAAAAGTGAAATAAGTTTGATGTTTATCAAGTTATGAAAAGAAAATTTAACATGTAAAGGGACATACCGGTAACTCAAAACATTCTACTTCTAGTCAGAATTGTTTAAAGTGAAATAAGTTTGAGGTTTATCAAGTTATGAAAACGGCATTTAGGAGCTTAGAAACAGTTAAATCGTTCATAATAGCTTGTGATTAATGAGAACAGAAAATATTACTAAAGTGTTTAATTTAGAAAAACTTCCAAAGCACATTAATATCTTTCAATGCACCGACTAGTTTTGTGATGACTGCCACCAGTTTTAAGCATTTGTATTGTCAAACTATGTTAAAATAAAACAAAACTCCTGTCATATTTGACCTTTGAATTAATAAATGGTTTTTAATGTCTAAAAAGATATCAATGAACCATTCAACTATGATTGTTTCATTAGAAAACAACAACAAAATACGGCCTTAAAAATCACATCTAACCAGTTTAAAACCTATCTAAAATTAAGCAGTCTACTTTGAAAAATGACCAAAAATCCATGACACACTACCAATGTAAATACAAAAATGCAATGATAGTAAACTGTATAATTTCTAGTATTCACTAAACTTGGATGAAAACATTTACTGTAATAGTAACATGGCAGAGAGGAAGCAGAATTAAATGTAACATCATATAAATGTAATATTCATATGGCCAGTTTAACACATTTTAGAGGAAACCCGCTGCCCCCACATAGGCTACTCGTTTTGATAAGCAGCAAGGGATCTTTTATATGAACTTTCCCATAGACAGAACAGCACATACCACAGCCTTTGTTGAACCAGTTGTGGATCACTGATCGGAACGGAAAATAGCCCAAACTGAAGATGGGTCTACTGTGAAGGATTGATCCCACGACCAACCACTTCATGGATGGGCACGGTATCGACTGAGCTACATCCCACTCACTCATTAAAAGATTAACCCAGAAAAAAAACTAAAAAAACGTGTCACCAAGCAACAATAATTAGAAGTAAAACTATTTACTACACTCTCTGCCATTAACTGAGATCTTCACCTCACACTGAATAATGGAATGTGATTTCAAGGAAGAAGAAACCTGTATCTGTTGGAATGACTGTTTTTTGCTTAATTGTCATCACAATGGTTTGTTATCATTTCATGACAGCTACGTGTAGGCTTATATGTTAGTTTTGTTGTCATAATATACATAAAAACACAACAGTTAATTTAAACCTACATTGTGAGCAGTATGTAGATTATTTACACATGATTGCATCATGAATGTTTGAGGTGTGTTTGAGGCTACTCACACAATCATGTGATTTTTTAAACTGGTCGAATGTCCCTCTGAAGTGTTTTCCCCAATGTATCACTGTTTGTTTTCCGAATGTTTTCCATATGCTTTCAGAATGCTTTCAGAATAGACCAAATACTTCCCGCATGTTGAATTTGAAAGGTTTCCTTTCCGAATGCTTTCCATATGCTTTCTGAATGCTTTCAGAACACAGCGAATCGACCTAGAATGGACCTAACTCTTTCCACACACTTTCGGAAGGATACTAAAAACGTCTGGAAAAAAATGTAACAGCTTTAAAAAATAAAAAGGTAATGAATTTTTTTTTCTTATCTTCCCCATTTATTAGAAATGAATTTGATAACTTCTGACAACCAAACACTATGGTAGGTAATAACAAATGAACTGTTGCTGTTTACAAGTAAACTCTGTAGTGAGACCTTAGGTTGTGTGATGGAAATGAAGTAATGGTGTCACTTGATGGTAATTAATTTGAAAACTGACAGAATTCAAGAGAGGTCTGTGAAAATGTGGCAAGTGGAATTACATTTCTGTTTGATGGTAAAAACTAATTCTTAAAACTGCTCACAATGTAGGTTTAATCCTAACATTAATTAGGTTTAATCCTAAAACTAATTCTTAAAACTGCACACAACATATAGGCCAAGAGCCAAATTTTTCGTAATTGGTATCATCATGAGGCACCAAACCTGTGTTTTTTTGGAAACATGTATGTGGACCTCAAAAAACTTTGATGGCCCTCCCTAGGTGGTAGCTTTCTGTAAAAGTTGGGTCTGTGACCATCATGCCCTATTGTTAACTTGTTGAAATGTTTTGTTATCTAATAGTTTCAAAATTGTGATATTTTCAACAAAGTTGGTCCGTTTACAGCTGTATTTTATGAAAAGCCACCAACAATTTTTTTACCTTTCAGAAAATCATAATGGTTTTTAAAGTAAAAAGTAAAGTTTGTTTTCTTTAACGATGCCACTGGAGCACATTGATTTGTATCTTATCATCGGCTATTGGATGTCATTCATATGGTAATTTTTACAATTTTAGAGGAAACCCGCTGCCGCCACATAGGCTACTCTTTTCGATAAGCAGCAAGGGATCTTTTATATGCACTTTCCCATAGACAGCACATACCACGATCTTTGTTGAACCAGTTATTTGGAGCACAGGTTGGAACGGAAAATAGCCCAAACTGCAGATGGGTCCACCAAAAAGGATCGATCCGACGACCGACCGCTTCAAAGGCGAGTAGCCTTGTCTGATTAGGACTACTGTAATCTATAATTGTGCAGTTCGTCCAACTGCTTACAATCTACAATGATAGTATGATTGTGGTTTTGAAAGTGAGGTGGGATGGGGGGAAATATTAGTGGTCATGGGTGACCAAATACTCAAATACGTTTTTGACCCTACGGGTTGGGTCCTGCAGCTCCAGCCTTTTCCCCTAAAAGCATCCGGGCATTACCAAAACAAACATTACATCTCAACAA
Organism: Cyathermia naticoides; assembly: GCA_033042655.1. Lineage (NCBI taxonomy): Eukaryota > Metazoa > Mollusca > Gastropoda > Neomphalida > Neomphalidae > Cyathermia > Cyathermia naticoides. The sequence continues at coordinate 3,815 of JAUTWP010170814.1, read as the reverse complement.
ACACGGGACAAAAAGCATCTTAAAGTGGCAGTATCTGTTTTTTAAAAACATTTAACCATTTAGAATATATCTTGTACGTTTGTTTGATGCGCATCACGCCCCATTCGTCTGACACAACGATTTGCTGTATCTAAATTAGATCACGCGAAATACACTATAAATCCTCGAGGCGAGTCGCCACCTGTCCACCATCGCTATGTCGTAGCGCTATTCGCATGACCTAATTACGGTACAGCGGTATCGTTGCGTCAGAAAAATGGAGCGTGGTTCGCATCAAACAAACGTTGAAAATATATTCTAAATGGTTAAATATTGTTAAAAAAACACAGACACTGCCCCTTTAAAATCTGGGTTTTAATACAAGGACAAAACCTTTCCATTAAGGTTGTTACCTCCCTTGATAATTATCTCCCTTTGGTGATCTTTTGTTCAAAGAAATACCGTAAAGTTGTGCGATCTAATTACTTTTACTTCCGGAGAGAAAAAGCCCACCACTGGTTACACACCACCATAGTCTTTGTATGCAATTCAGTGTAATTTCCATCACAAAACACATGTAACGTTTAACACAATATCGGATGTGACAAAATATTTATAATTTCTATTTTTAGAAAGTTCACCTGTAAATAACGGCCATTTTCTGTTGATCCATTGAGTGGTTGTTATATACAAGTTCGACCTTGAAGTATATAACTGTTTTATATTGTGAACACCAATCTAATCATTTGTTTTTAACAGCCACTTAAAAAGCTAACAAAACGCTACTGGTTTTGATGGGTTTTGTTACGACATCCACACAAAAATAGTTCCAGTATGCACAACAAATCACTGTTTGTGAATATGAATGAGTTTATTTGTTGTCAACGCAATATACATCAATTGGGAGCGGGATGTAGCTCAGTCGGTAGCGTGCCCGCCTTTGAAGCGGTCGGTCGTGGGATTGATCCTTCTCATTGGACCAATCTGCAGTTTGGGCTATTTTCCGTTCAACCAGTGCTCCACAACTGGTTCAACAAAGGCCGTGGTATGTGCTGTCCTGCCTATGAGAAAGTACATATAAAAGATCCCTTGCTGCTTATCGAAAAGAGTAGCCTATGTGGCTGCAGCGGGTTTCCTAAAAAATGTGTCAAAATGACCATAATATTATGAATGACGTCCAATAACCGATAAGATAAAAATCAATGTGTTCCAGTGGCGTCGTTACACAAAACAAACTTTATATACATTGTACATTCGTATAATAGAAGAAACAGGAGAACGAATATTTACAGTACAAAGCGTTACATGAGTAGCAAAACATCTTTTATGTACATTTTCACACAAACAGGATAGCACAAACCATAGCTATTGTTAAATCAGTTATGGACCACCGGTTACAGAACTTAGATGAATAAATGTATGAACTTATACGAGTGAATCCACCCTTTATGGTGAGATCAAAATAAATTATACCTGATATGAACGTATTTGTTGTGCTCATTCGTCTTGAGAGCTGATTTGATAAAACGTAATATAAATACGAAAATTAAACGTCGTAGCTGATAACGCTCTATTACGTATCAAGATTCGATATAGATTAGGCATAGAAAAATAATCCGACATAACAGCTTATCGATATTATGTCACAAATAAGTAACAGGTCCCCAATCGAGCATAACCGGGTAAATAGTTTCCCGTGAACGTCACGGCACTAACATATTACTTATTTATCCATGTTCAGACCTGCAAACAAGTCGGTTGATCAGATATACTGTAGGTTTCCGCTACTTAGCGTTATTAACTATTCGATCGTGAGAGAGAGACGTTCTGGCACGTTCGTTCTAAGGGTTCTTGCCAAACGAGTTGAGAATTATTGTGCGGTAATCGCTGACTACTGAAAGACGAAGACAAACGACCAGTTAGCCAAAACCCTTTGATTACACTTCATGCTGTAACAATCGTTAGGCAAATTACTTTTGTTTAACTAAGAATTGTTAGTGTGCAAAAATGGAAGTGGAACTGGCACAGAGTTACAGTTTTAATCCACGAATATTGTCATGGCAACATCTTGAGAAGCATCGACTGGAGTCATTAGGAATACCGAACAGGTATTCTCGTTATTTGAATGCGTACCCTGTGAGTAGCATGACATTCATTCCTCAAAGATACGACATGTCTGAATACCAAGCCAAGCCCTCCATGTCTCTCGGATTTAAACCAAGCTCTGGTAAAGACTTCAACAAAATCAGAGTTACGAAGTCAAACTCTTTGGCACCTTTCTGCACGTTGGGAAAACCAACATGTGGTTATTTCTTCAGCCGGGAGACGGACAACAAAAGAAGCAAGTTCGGGATTCCTCCGAGTAATCTTGTGCAGTGGAGATCCAGTTGCTGATCAGTGTAAAACTATTTATTTTATTTTCAAATAAATCGATTCAGAGCGAATCGTTTAAATCGTGGTAACGCTACATGGAATAAAGCAGAAACGTACTTTAATAGTTCGATATTTTAACAGTTGCTGAATCCAATTGGTTTCAAAACGTGCAATGAACGATGACGTTATGAAGACTTCTTTCCAGGGCATACATTTCCAGATAATGACGTGGTCGGCTATATCTTCCACGCAAAAACGTGTTTCCTTCAGCTGGTTATTTCTACACGACTAAAGGATATGACAATTTAATGATTATTCCCGAAGGACATTTGTGTTTGGATGATCATATCAGTATTACGTATGTTTGGTAGAATCAGTATTAAGTATGTAGTTTGATATCAGTATTATGTTTGGTTCCTAGTTTTATTTGATATCAGTATTATGTTTGGTTCCTAGTTTTATTTGATATCAGTATTATGTTTGATTCCACGTTTTACTTGTACAAATGTTGCTCCGTTTTATTTTCATTCCTTGATGTTTATTGTTACTTTTTAAATTATTATTATTTATAATATTAAGCTTTTTCTTTGTAAATAGTATTATTGAGTTCTATTTGTTAAGTGTCAAAAGTTACTTTTCATGAATCTAATTAATATTTTGTTAATTTCGTTTCGTTTTGTTATTTTGTGTCAGTCACCTTACAATTCAGTATTAACTGTAAAAGTGTAATATTAATTATGTGTTATTTTTCTCATGAATAAATACCGTTATCTCATTGAGTTTGCTTAATAAACGTAATTTGTACATTTAAAATACCTCGTTGTTTTTGGTGTATATTTTATTGAATGGTGTACATTTAGTTTACATTATCAATTGCTCGGAACCTCTTGTTACCTGACTTACGAATGTTGTACTAATAGGCCTTATATATAGAATCAAGACGTAACGTATTTGAAATACTCTTATTAGAATCAAGAAGTAACATGATTGACATAGTCTATTAGAATCAAGAAGTTACACGATTGTGGAGCAGTGGTTGGAACGGAAAATAGCCCAAACTGCAGATGGGTCCACTGAGAAGAATTGATCCGACGACCGACCGCTTCAAGGGGAGGCACGTACCGAATGAGCTACATCTCGCTCTTCTTCTGAAAAATATGCATTTAAAAGAGCCTACTTTTTAAAAACCGATGTGCTGGTGTATTGTTAAACAAACACTATTTTTGTTTTTCCTTTGTTTGCCAGACCTGAATTTCTGCACAGGTAATCAGAGCTGGCGAATTCCCTGTCAATAATTGAAAGTAGTGTGCGTGTTACTACGTCCTGCTCATCCACTTCAGCTTTATTATCACGCTTTCTTGTGGTCATCGCCATTCTCAGTGGACACAGCTGCAGTTTGGGCTATTTTCCGTTCCAACCAGTGGTCCACAACTGGTTCATCAAAGGCCGTGGTATGTACTGTT
>JAUTWP010170803.1:0-10241 GCA_033042655.1 Cyathermia naticoides | reverse complement strand
GTAATTGCATTAATTTATTAGTTTTATTAAAACATGCTATATTAGCATTAACAAGATAACTATCAAGAATTGGATAAACACTATCTATTGCATTATCACTATCTATTGCATTATCACTATCATCATTATACATACCATAAGCTGTACTATATATTGCAGGTATTAATAATCTGCCGTTTTCATCATTTTTATATGATTTTATTTCAAGTTTACTTTCAAATTCTAATATACTTTTTATATACTCTATATTAGATGTTATTGATTTACCTAAACCTTTCTTATCAGCATTTAATAATTGTATATGACTACTTATACCTTTACCTGTTTTATTAACATCATTAAATCTTGAAATAACATCTATTTGTTCAGTGAAGAAATATATTAAATCATTAGGTTTAGCAATACCTTGTTTTATTTCTTCTCCAAGCTTTAATAATTTGTCTAAATCTTCATATGTTTTATATTCAGTTGTATATTGTTGAACATTTTTACCATTCTGTACTGTATTCTTTTTATTAAGACTATTTATAGACGATGCTCTAATAAACCATTTATTGTCTTTCTCATTTGGTAGTTTAAATTTATTAATTATTGATTTATCTAATGGATTGTCATTAAGTGTATCTATAAATTTAGCTATTGTAGCAAGGTCATTTGTATTAAGTACTCTATTTATTTTAATAAACAAATTATTATTTTCATTATTTATTTTAAGTTGTCCATTATCATCTTTAGATATATATATTGGATTACCTTTTTCACGAGCCTCAATAAGCGTATTATTAATATCAATTATATCTAATATATTAGAATAGTAATCACGTTTAACTGAATATATAAGCCTTGATGTATCAGCACTTGTATTATATAAGTTTAATAATTTAGTTACAGCTTCTTGCTCTATTAATCTTAAACCATAAGTAACATCACCACCTATACCATATGCAGTTAATACATTTATTGTAAAAGGGTGTACATTTCTTGATAATGGCTCTTTAACATTATCTGGTGCATGGTCTACAAATTGACCATATTCATTTAATATTGATTGACCAAATATATTAGTAAATGAACCATCTGTATTATAACCTACTTTAGAATATGTTATATGAAGTATTCCACTATTCTCATCATATTGCATATCTCCACCTTCTTTTTGTTTACCATATTTATTATATAATATATCTAACATATCTTTATTATTTATATTAGTTTTATTATATTTATTATATCTATTTGTTACATTCTTTAGACTATATGGTATAACTATATTACTATTTGTTATTTCAGCTTTAACATCTTGCATTATTGTAAGACCTGTATTAGTACTAGCAAAAATACCTAACACTTCTTTACCTAATATACCTCTTTCTCTAAGCTTTATTTGAGCAGATAAAAGAATTGGATTAAAATCAACATTATCTTCCATTTCTTCAACATGTTTGGCTTCATCTCTACTTCTTTTAAATGAAGCTGTTAATGTATTACCATATAAAAGTTCTTCATTAGACAATATGTTATTCATTATATCTAATATACTACCCATCATAACATCTGATGTATGATATACGTCTTTACCTTGTGCTAAAAACTTATCAACATATTCATCATATAGTTTGGTTAATTCTGTATTATAATCTGATTTAGCAGTATTAAATTCTTTCTTTATATTAGATACTTCTTTAGCATTTGTTGTATTATAATTTAACTCTCGCATAGCAGTTGTATTATCAGCTATTGCTTTTTTAATAACTTTACTTTCATTTTGTTTAGAAACTAATCTAGCTTCTAATCTATCAATGTTTGCATGAATTTCGGATTGTTCATCTTTTAAAGCTTGATTAAATGATGTTGCATTAGCAATTTTTTTACGAACATTATTGAGTTTTGCAACTTCCACATCTACACTATCTGATATAATATCACGTTCTCTTGCTATATTAGAGTTTAATACTTCTAGTCGAGTACTGTATTTATTATAGTCAGCTTCTAATTCTAACTTAATACCTTTTCTAGCTATTATTTCTTCATTTGTATAAGTTAATGGTATACCATTAGCTGTCTTTATCTCATTAATGCGACTATTATAGCTATCTCTACGAAGTGTACGTTGGTCGTTATAATCACTTTTATATAAATATTTACGAAGTATGTATTCATTATATGATATTTCATTAGACTTTCTATCATGTGTATCCATATAATTATATTCATCAGCTGATATATCTTCATATTTAATACTATCAAATTCACCAGTTATATTATTTATCTGATGAGGTTTTCTATTAATGTAGAAACTATCAATATCAAAATCAGCACCAGTTCTAGCTACAACTTCATGTGGTAAAACTATTACAGACCCTCCTATATTAGGTGTAAATCCAACAACTTTAATAGTGAATGCAGAATGTCTTGCAGATGTAGGTATACGATATGATAACATAGTACGTAAATCTTTACTTAACGTATTTATATCTTTTATTGTACCATCTGCATTATAAAAGTCTTTAGACCATGGACTAACATATGCTTCCATAACCCATAGCTTAAGGTCTTCATCATATACTTGTCTAAGTACACCATCTACTTCACCTTTCTCATTCTTACTTTTATCATTAGCTATATTATGTGTATCTCTAAATGCACTATCAGATATTGAGTTAGTTTTCATAAAACTATTTGACATATATGTATTATGCATACCTGCAACTTTTAAATCAGTAACAGATTTAGTAAATGGTGAATTAATCAAACTTTCAAATTGTGCTTTATTTATCATATCTATTGGTACAATAAATTCATCATTATCATTAAGCTTAAGTAATTGTTTATCTACATCATTAATTAATTTACCACCAGCATCAATTATAAAATCACGTAATGTTTTATTATCTATATTACCTTCATCATTATATAGATTAGATAATCTAGCAACTAATGTATTTGCATTTTTAGTTAATACTTTAGCGATTATACTATGAAATCTTTGTTTAATTTCAGCACCAGTTAATTGTTCATTACCTAAGTTAAATGATGAATTATCTTGTATATCAGATAGTATTAATTTAAATATTTGAATACCTGCTTTAATACGTGTATCAACATGATGGTCATGTACATCAACTTGATTTCTAAATCTATCTCGTCTAATAGTTACAGTATCTAAATTATTAATCTTTTCTATATCTACACTATCATCAGTTTTACTAGATATAGAATTAACATTATGTAAACCATTTTTAACAGCACTTGACATAACAGCATGTTCAATATCATTCTTATACATACTGTCATTTAATAATTGTAAATCTGTACCTTGTATAAATTCAGGTATTAATAAAACTAAACTATCTTTTATTTGTATAGATGTATGTTTATTAAACTTTTCAATATATATATCACTTGCGTAATAAGGCTTTATTGGTTTAAGTAATTCAAGTAATTTACCTTGTGGTATACCATCTTTTAAATAATATTTAGTACCATCTTTTCTAAAATAATTTCTTACAGGTTTAAACTTACCCCATGATTTAAGCATTTTAACATAACCATCTACTGTTATATAACCTTGTCCATCTGCAATATCTATTTCATTATATTGAGTTTTAAGTACTTCATATTGTTCTTTAGTAAATTCACTATCTAATCCTTCTTCTATACGTTTACCAACATTATTAATATATTGTGACATCATAGTAACATCATCTAATATTGCTATCTTTAGGTCATTACCTAAATTTAATGAACTACCTGCACGACCTGGACTAACTAACTTCTTTGCTCTCTTATTAACATCTATTTCGTTCTTATGTGTAGATGTTGTTCCTTGAAATAATAACATTTGTTCAATATTACCTACCATTGTATTTACAGCATAGTCTAAAAGAAAGTCTTTATATATAAGTGATGTAGGGCTATCTTCAAACATACCAGATTGTTGTATCTTATTTATTAATTGCTCTTTATTACTATTTAATAGACTATCCATTCTATCAACTTCTTTAGTAATATAGTTTAAAGTTATGTTATCAATATCTTCAAATAGACCTAATAAGTTTTCACTATCAACCTTATTCTCATTATCATTAGCATCTTTTATTAATTCAGCATCGGACTTATTTTCAAAGTATTTAAGTAATGTTTTAGCACTAGGGTTTATAATACCTGTTTTTTTATTTATAAAACCTCTATCTTTAAATACATCATTAAGTTCTTTTAAATTATGAAAGCTAAATACTCTACCTACATATTTACCATTCTTATCAATGTATTCTCCATTTATTATATGTTCATTATTTAATAATGTATGTGGATTATCTACAAACTCTTTCTTTAATGTATATTCTCCTGTTTTAACATTATAGTCAAACATTACTTCGGCATCATGTATCATACGTGAAAGTTCTTGTGCTACAAATGTCTTACGTAATATATGACGAGTTTCATTTACAAGTGCTTTATTGTATGTAAAATAACCATTTGTATCATGGAACATGTATTGTTTAAAATGTTTTATATCTTTGTTACTACCACGTGGTATTATACGTTTTTGATGAAACAAGTTAAACTGTGAACTATCAGATAGTATAATACTAGGTATACGAACCATACTATCACTATTTGATTCAGATAGTATTTTAACATTATCTAAATATGTATATACAACTGACTTAAGCCATGTAGGATTATTTATATCATTATACTTTCCTTTTATATTTGCTGCATTATGTGAAACTCCTGCAAAATCATCATTGGTTATAGTTCTAAATACTTGTAATATATTATAGTAATCATTAGTCGTTAATTGTTTTGTATTAATCTTGCCATCTTTATTTATTACAGGGGAATTATTGTCTATCAACTTTCCATACTCTTTACGCTTAAGTAATGTATCTTTTAATTTACCTATTTCTTCATTCCAATAACTAAATTTAAAATCAGGTGTTTTGATAAGGTTATTAATAAATCGTTTATGTTCATCTGATATAGACACTATACCATTTGCATCTTCATTCGATTCATAAGTATCATTAACCCATGCTATAAAACTACTTATATAACTTTCGTCCATTATGTTATATTCCTTTTCTCCATTAGCATTTATAAATTGATGTTCATAACCAGTACTACTAAAGTTACTAAGAACTAATGCTATTTTACTTAATGCACCAAGCATGTTACCTTTTATTTCAGGTAATGTATTAAATATATCTGCTTTCTCTTCAGGTGTTAGATTAACATCATTGTTACTATCTTCATTTTCAGCTGATGTATATTTTATATCATATTTAATCTTATACTTTTTTACCATATCTATTATCTTAGATGTAGTATCACGTATATAAATGAATGAAGCAAGTGCATTATCACTTATTATATCTAATTGGTATGGTAATAAAGGTATATCTAATAATTGCAATGCTTTAGATAAGCCAATTTCAGTGCCGTCTGACATTGCATTATCAATTTCGGTTAATGTATCATTAGTTATTATATTGTTGGCTAAGTTTGCTCGTATTCGTTCAGCTAAAGTATTTGCAATCGCAAACCTGCTTGGCGTATTTATAAGTCGTATTGTAGAATTTACGGTATTTTCTGTTTCAGAAGTTATACTAACTTTTACACCTTGTCTTTGTTGGTTTCTAAAAGATGTAAAGAAACTATTTGCAATAGCACCAGCATCTGCTTTATCACTATGTATATCTTCATATAATATATCATATAATGTTTTAAATGTAGGCATTGTTTTAGATAATATATCAATAGCTTTAAGCATTTGTTCAATACTAGATATAGTAATCATCTGTGATGGATTTGGTGCTTCATTAGGATTAGGTAATACTACATTTGATAGTTTATCTCTTAGTATGTTTATTGCAACAGCATAATCATATAATTCAGGTAAACCTGTATATGGACTATATTCAGTAACCACTTTACCATTCTCATCAAAATTTATACTAGGCATTGTCATTAGAAGTTCTTTAACATCATTGTTAATACTTGTTCTATTAGACTGTCCATGGTCAAACTTATCAAATAATAGTTTTAATGCTCTACCATCAGCCCCATCATTATCAGCTTCATCTTGTTCTTCTTCTTCAGCCCTATTGTCTAATTCAAAACTTAATTTACTTTCAAGTTCTTCCATAGCCATATCATATATATTATCGCCTGTATCATTCTCTACTATATCATCTAATATATTTGTTATAAAATCACTAAAACTAGATGATGTTTCATTACCATTAGCATCAACTAAATCTAAGTAATAATCTTCTAATTTTGCTATTTCATCAAACACAACAGCTTTAACATCAGCAGGTGTTACACTAAGTCCTAGTTTCTTATAGTCAAGTTCTGTTTTAAAATTCTCATTATCATCTATTAGAAAACGCTTATCCATAACCTTTCTAACATATTGTATAACAGTTTCTTGTATTAACCTTTTAGCAGCTTTAGATGAAGCATATGTAGGAAACTTAGAGTTTACACTAGCATCTCTTTCAACATCTATTACTGGCATTATTACAATGTTATTAGTATCTTCTAAACTATCAATAGTTTTAGTAGTATCTATTATAGTACCAACATCATGTTTATATGCAGCTTCTGGATTAATCTCTGGTTCTTCCTCAAATTCATTATACCATTCAGTACCTATTTCTTTTACGAACTCATCTGTATACATATTGGCTCTATTAATTATAGCCGAATCTTGTTCATAATTATATACCTCAAGTAATTTGTAAGCTTTACTCTCACTACCATCAGGATTTAAATACACAGGGTATCCATTATTCCTAGCATGAATTATATTATAACCTATACTATCTTCAATACTATTAGTATCTTCAAAATATGTATTTATAATTTTAACTTGATGTTTAACATCTTTGTTTTGTTTACTTGTTAAATTTGCACAGTTCATATTATATTATTTATTATTCGTTTATATTAACATCATCTATATTAAATGGATTAATTTCATAACCACGCTTTATTAATTTATCTATATATTCTTTATATGGACTTACTGTATAACCTTTACCACTACTACTAACATGGCTTATTACTTTAGTTCCATAGTCATCTACATTTACAATGCCAATATGATTAGTTCCATTTGGATTATAAAAATACATACCTGTACCATCAACTTCTTTACCTATTTCAGTTTTATTATTAGGTCTATCTTTAGTATATTTTTTATAAATGTTATAAGCATTCATGTTCATTTTAGCAGTTGTTTCATCAATACCAATATATCTACATACAGCACCACTACAATCAGATTTATTAGTATCACCATAACCTTTGCTTCCTAAATCATATTCTGTAATCTTCTTATTAGCATCTTTAAACTTTTTATAAGCCACTGATGTAGTAAACGGTCTTTTTCTTTTTACGGGGGTTAAACTAGATGCTACATTAGATACAGGAGTTGTAGTATTTACAATAGGCTCTGGTATATTGGTATCACTATATGATAAATTACTTATATCAGGTTTATTATTATCAGGTATCATAGTTCCATCTTCTGCATAATTATTATACATAGGAAGTCTACTTATCATATTAGATAAAGCACTGTGGTCATTTTTATCTAGGTAACCAAGTGCTTCTTTTCTTTTATCTTTAGGTATTATAGCTATGTTATCTCCGTTACGAAGTATTACCTCACCACCTTCGGCATTTATTTCTTTATTTACCATTATATTTATTTTTAATTATTTTAATAGCTTGTTCTTTTGTTGCACCACTTTCAATTAAGTCTATATAATAATCACTCATATTATATAATTCTTCTTGTTTAGTATAAAATTTATCACTTTCTGTCTTACGGTCATATTCATTATATAATTTACCATCAAATGCATCATTTAATACCTTATATGCGTCTTTATGTTCATTACTATCAGTTATGCTATGTAGAGCATATAAACTAACACCACTAATACCCGTAGATAATAAAGCATTTTGTTTAAGTTGTTTTATCTTATATGTTAATTTATTTTTTATTGCATTATGTAATTTTAATACATCATCTAATTTATCTTGGTCGTGCATTGTAGTTATTATATTGCTTTGTGTTCTATTTAATTTATTATTTATATTATTTAATATATCAATGTCTGTAAATTCATTTGATGTAGTTATACCAAATTTATAAATATTAGGATATTTAGCTTTATACGTATCTATTAAATCTTGTATTTTAGTTAGTTCGTCTTTATTTATTATTTTATCAGAATATTTTTTTAATTCCTCAACTATATTAGCATTATAATTAAACCATCTATCAGGGTCATTATTAAAATCTTTAAGCCCCATATAGCCATATTTACTTTTAATGTTTTTATCTATGGTTTTATTAGTTACTATATTACGTATTTCAATTAAGTCTGGATTATTTTTAGCAAATTCTTTATCTATTCTACGTTCAGCAAACTTAAGTCCATTATATTGACCCTCTGCTATTATTGCTTGGTCATAATATGTAGTTTCAGGTAATTTTCCAGTAGTAAGTTTAAGATGTGCATCTTTCATATAACCATCTGTTGTTTTCATTGCTGCCATTTGTGGTGACCTATCACCTCTTGCTAACTTAATATCATTATTTGTATCTACCTCTATATAACGTTTTATAATATCCATTTTTTCTTTAGGTGTTTTAGCGTCTTTCATACCGGGTAAATTAAGATATGTATCTGCTTTTATACCTTCTGTATCAGCCCCTTTATTAGTACTAAAAATATCCAATGTACCTTCTGAATTACCATGATGTGAGCCTTGACCTAGTCTACCATCTCCACCTATTGTCATAGCATCTTCTATAAATTGTAATTTTTCATGTTTACTTATATTTTTCGGTATAGTTATAGCTCTATTCATTGACATATAATTATCAACAAAATCATCAACTAATTCAGCATCATTAAAATATTTATTTGGATTTTTTACAGCATCTTTTAATAAACCTTTATGATTAAGATATGTTGCAAAACCAGAATGATTTTCAAATTCATGTGGTATAGTATATTTAACTGTACTTCCGATATTTCGTTCATTTATAGTTTTCTTAAAATCATTTCTATCTTTAATTATTTTTTTTACTTCATTAGTTTTTCTATTTATATATTCCATATTATCTTTTGATATACTTTTAAGTTCAATATTTAGATTTTTATTATTTAAAAAAAGTATATATTCATCTAATTTAGAAATAGGTTTACCAGTTTCTATACTATTTGTTAAATTACCAACTGCGTCCATAACTTTACGCTCATTATATGTAGTTACTTTATTCTTTATTGGATTAATTGTATTATTAATAGTATTATTAAGTTTATCTGATAATCTACTTAATCTAGTAGATGTAAAGTCTTTTTCAATATTCTTAATTATACCTAATCTATCTTTTGCTGTTTTAGCTCCTTTAAGTAATTTACTATATGGTAATAATTCAGGTATTGCAATTAATGCAGCTTCACCTACTGTCTCTAAACCATCAACTATATCTTCGCCTAATGTGTTATTAGCTTTACGTCTAGCATCTTCAGTATTTATATCAATTCTACTTAAATCATCGTTATAAGCTTGTTCTGGTGTTTGATTAACACTTGATAAATAATTAGTTTCACCAGATATATTACTATTCATTTTATCTTTAGCTAAATCTTTTTGTTTATCTCCTTCAAGTGAAGCTTTAACCCAAGCACTTCGTTTACTTTCCCATTCATCTCTTCTATCCTTCTTTATTCTAGCAACTCTATCAGGATATAATTTATTTAATGTTTCATTTTCATATTCTCTATATGGATAAGCTTTATCATATTCACTATTATATTTTGCAGTGTTATCAGCATATATCTCAACAGTAGGTAGGGTATTAGGTATATCTTTATATACAGTGCCATCAGTGTTAGTAACACCATTTACTTCTTGACTACGTAATCTATCATTCTCAGCTCTAGCATTGTTTATATCATTTACTTCATTATTTAATTCATCACTATTATAATAATTTATAGCATCTTTAAGTGCATCAGTTTTTGATGTATCTGTACTATCCGATTTAACTTTAGTATCTCCATCTGGAGGTATTACAACACCTTCAGCAGCTATAAATAGACCATGCTTAGCATGGATACTAGCACTCCCCCGTAAAAAAGAAACATCACCGTCTTTGACAGATATATCAACGCCACCTTTAGCATGACTTGGTAAACCTTTTAAAT
>JAUTWP010170792.1:0-10241 GCA_033042655.1 Cyathermia naticoides | reverse complement strand
TTAATTATATATCCACACATGAAAGTTTAAAATATAAAATATTGTTATTTAAAATATAGTTCACTTTCGAAGAGTTATTAGTGCTAAATATAAGCAAAAAAAGCAGGAAATCACGTATTAATTTTGGCATTCTCAATTACAAAAAAATTCCGTGGGGTATGCCCCGGACCCCCTAGTATTCTCGGTTGATTCGCAACCTCGAGCAAGACGCTTGGCGTCTTGCATATATTTCTCCCGCTTTTGACATACTCTAAGAGTGAGATCTCCCTCATCACATTCATTTCAACTTGGCAGTTCTGGCCGGTGGAGAGATTTGAAGCTGGCTATGGTTTTTAAATTTGATTTAGAAGATTAGCACATATATCTAGGTTGTTTTACTTTTATCGTATTTGAATGAAATGCTTGTGTAAAGGTTCAATATAATTTTTAACCATTTTGAATAGATGTTTCGTGCGTTTTTGTATGTATGTGTGATGTCCTAAACACATAATATTTATGTATGGGTAGGTTATATATCGTAGGGCGATGCCAAATACCTCATCTGAACACCACTACATACACACATAAAATGCAAACGTGCGCACACACACACACACAACATACACACGCGCACGCACGCACACACACAACACACACGCGCGTACAAACGCACATCTCTGTTCTGGCTTGGTCATAAAAACCAACGGTCGTTCCAGATGATCTATTGGCATTGGCAGAGCTAAATACATAGACCTAAACTCGTTTGTTGGAGGTCAGTACACCCAATATCCAAAATTTTATTATCAAAGAGTTTGAGGAGGCAGTCGCTTCACCCATAGGATCGAACCTCATTGGTTGATCGTATTCTTTAGTTTAGCTTTTTAAAATTATTATTCGTCCCAAACAGTGCTCTACAACTAGAAAAGACCGTGGTATGTGTTATCATGTTTGTTGAATGATGCGTATAAAATATTCCTTGCTAGTAATGCCAAAATGTAGCGGGTTTCCCCTTAAACTGTATCAGAATGATCATATGTTTGATGCCCAATAGCCGATGATTAGCAAAGTGGCAGTGTGTTCTATAGTGGCATCGTCAAATAAAACAAACTTTACTTTACCTTTCAGTGCACCCATAGAAGCATGGGTTTATTAAATAATGTACTTATTATATATTTGTGTTTTATTTTCCCTTCCAGACAGTGATCTGCAGGTGATTCATCAAAGGCTGTGGTATGTGTTGGTTGTACTGTCTGCTGGGAAGTGCATATAAAATAGCCCTTGTTGCTTATCTGAAATTGTAATCTATGTGGTGGCTGCGGTTTTATTCTGATCACTATGAGTCGCAAATACGACATGATGAGACCGAATAACTTCTGAATAAAAACAGACGTCGTTAAACAAACATTTGTTTTTTTCTTTGTATTCTGTGTGAGTAAAATATGTTCAGTGTTTGAATTCACCGTTCACACGGGTGTAATAATTACATTCACGACGTCGTCAATAACTGCCCCCTACAGGAATTATTTTGTGTCAAGGTCGACTGACTGTCATCAGAATCTGCTAGCGTCATTAATTTTGTTATAGACGATCGTATCGTGTTTTAAACAATAGTTATTTCAATAAATGAAGTGGATCGGAAAGCAGGTGATAAACTTCTCGTGTTAGAAGGAAGTGTACTACGTGGTGAAGTTTTCTTTGTGACTGTCGTGAGAAATGCTTTTAGTTCCCTTCACATTAGTCATCGATTCTACAGCGTAGAGATTTCCCAGAGTAATGGAAGGTAATTTCCGTTTACCGACGCCCCTCACGTTTTCAATGGAGTTATGTGGACGTTTGATAGATAATACAGGGCACAATTTAGGATCAAACTTACACTGTCGATCCCCATTGCAATAATTTTATCTTAAACCGAGTTCTGTCTGTGGGAAAGTGCATAAAAGACCCCTTGCTGCTTATCGGAAAGAGTAATCTATGTGGCGGTAGCTGGTTTCCTGTGAAGAAATGTGTCAAAATGGCAATATGCATGACGGCTAATAGACCATGATAAGATAAAAAAAAATCAATTTGCTCTAGTGGCATCATTAAATAAAACAAAATTTACTTAAACGAAGGGTTGAACTTTTTCAAGTTCATTTAAAAAGAAAAACTGACGAAATTATTTTGTTTTATAATTTATTTAAATATAATAAAACGATTTTAAAATGTTATTAGCGTACCAATGAAATGATTCTGTGAATAAATAAGGTATGGTTCAACAAGTATATCAGATTGTTTTTATGAAAATACATGACACTTTTTATCAAGACTGAGACTTCGTATTCCAAAATCAATACAAATTAAAACACTATTATTAAATTTATACAAAAGATAAAGAAATTCGCATTGACTAAACATCTCGCTATTTTCTTGTTTTGAGGTAGTTTGCTATTTTGGAGTTCGCTTCCACGTGCTTCCTGTTTGCTAACACTTTGGGCGTGTCTTTAAGCACGGCTTCCCCCTGCTTGGTAATAATATCATCAAACATCTGATACACTCCGATGTCAGCAGCAGTCAACTGAAACATTAAAATCAAAATTTATTAAACACAATTCAGGAGTATTTTGTCAAGCATTGAAATTGTCCAGACCAAACATCTGACACCCATCTTTTAAAACAACTTTACCATATCAGCTCAAAATACAAGTCAATCTTGTTTGACTAATAAAAAAAACTGCTCACTGTCTCCCCTGGTGCCTATTATGGATTATGGAAAGCAGTGAAATTCCGCCCCTGTCCAAACATCTGATGCCAACTTTTAGATAACTAAAATATCAGCTCAAAAATACAAGTCCAGCTTGTCTGACTAATACTAATAGAAACTCTTCTACTTTGAAACAAAATGGAGTCGAAACGATTAGAGAACATTGAAAATGTGGTACAAAATGTGTGTTCGCTAAATTTCATAAAGGTTCAATAATTTCTTTTAAAAAAATGGGTGTAGGCAACTCCACTGTACATTCCTAGATTTTTAAATTGAAATCCGTATATCTATATATGACAGAGTTCAATGGACGTATAATACAATTAGCTGGGACGTATACTCCTATCCACTGTGTTTTTCCTTTCAATAGATATCATCACTGGCTTTTATTCTCAATCTCGCCGCCATATTTTAATCTGAAAGAAGCGAAAGACGTTCCGTTGTTGAACACAACAATGTCTTAAATATAATTATTATTGAATATACATGTATATTTAAACAAAATTATTCTAGATATTGCAATGATAGTAGATAAGTACTTACAGAGTTTCCGATAAAGTAGCCTGTTCCATTTTCAGTCAAAAACTGTTCAAGCAGTTTCGCAAACCGTGGTGCGTCTACATTGATCAGTTTCTCATTCAACTCTTTCTAAAAAAATAATAATTAATAATTAAAATCTCGTTTTTTTCATTTTCATTTTTTATTTCATCTTGCATTCACATAATTATATACATATTAAATACATTACATCAACACAAAGCTATTATTATGAAACAAATTAAAATAAAGCCTGTTGAATACTTTCCCATTTTTGTCTTAATTTGGAAGCCTTTGCCGGAGGGTATAAATATAATGAATATAAATCTATTTGTTTATGAAAGTTAATATGATCTAAACATGATTTCAGATTTGGTACTACTTTTTTCATTCTACATATATGTATATACTGTTTTATTAATAATAAACACAAGTTAATAATATCAGATTTTGGAAAATTATTATTAAAAATGCCGAACAAACAGATATCGGTTCTATAAGGTATAGTCATATTACATTTTGTTTTCAATGCCTCAAAAAATCCAAACCAAACAGTTCGGACATAATGACATTCAGCAAATAAATGACTTAATGTCTCTTTTGTGTCTCCACAAAAGGTCCATTGTTCAGTTTCATATAAATTACTCTGCATCAATTTGCTATTTGTATAATATATTCTATGATTTATTTTGCTGGAGGGATTGTTGTTTTGAATCATCGGTTATTTTAAAAGGAATATTATAAATATTTTCCCACTCTTTATCTGTAATTTCTATTTATTAGAAGAAAATTAGTAAAACCGATTATGTTTCTTAGATGATGACATCGCTAACCAATCAAAGCATCGGTAACATGTGAAACTCTTGTAAGACTTTCACTTATGGTTGCACAATACCAAATCAATTCCCACTGAATGCTGACTAAATACAAGTTTGTAAATTAATAGGTCATAGATAATAGTATTCTCACAAATAATAACCGTCACCTATTATTACCAATATCAGTTGCGGATCCAGAAATTCCATTTAGAGGGCCCCCAATTACAAGCCTAGGGGCCCCAAACGTTCCCGAAAATATTTACAATGTAAAAAATTGAAAAATCGCAAAATATTAGATGCAGTAGCAGTTACCAGTTATGATTTTGTCAAAGCTCCTCAAACTTTGAAACGGAACTATTTTATATGGTGCAGTGCAACCGTATTTGCTAAAAAATATATTTCCAAGCGAATAGATAACAAGCGACGCGATTCACCCAATGAGATCTCATCGTGTTCAATGAAATTTAACCATTTCGTGTCTCAAAATGTTCTCCACCTATGTCAAGGCATAATATTATTACAATGTATATACAGAACGTGTATGTAGCCTTGACTTGAGAGACACTGGTAGTAATTAAAGTCTTAAAACTCAGCCTCAGCAGTATAAATTTTTTTATAATGTATATTATTTAATGAACATGCAAATAATTCTTATGATATTAGTCACTGTCATTTAAAAAAAGGAAGTTTGTTTTATTTAACGATGCTATTAGAGCACATTGAATGCTTTTTTAATCAACGGCTATCCGACGTCATTTATAAGAGGAAACCCGCTGCCGCCACATATGCTATTATTTCCGATAAACAGCAAGAGCTCTTTTATATGCACTTTCCCACCGACAGGTCAGCATATACTAAGATTTTTGATTAGTCAATTAAAGACCACTGCTTGGAACGGAAAATGGCACAAACTGAAAATGGGTCCACTGAAAAGGATCGATCCCATGACGAACCGTTTCATAGGCGGACACGTGACACGCTACCGCTTGAACCATGAAACATCCATTGTGATTTGGGAGCGTATAGTAATATTTGTCCTTTCAACATTTGTCATTAATTGTGACATTAATTTTATAGATGGCAAATTTGAAGTCTTCACAGAACTGAAAAATTTCAACAATGCTAACGTTTCTAAATTTGTGACATTTGTAAGAATTACATTGATATAATCAGCATAGCCTTTTAATAGTCAATTCTGATTATTTCATCGACATGACGATCATGTTATAGGCAGTGATAATAATACAAGCCATTTCAACAGGCATTATAACACCAGTGGTACGTCATATTGTGAAACTGCCTCTGAATATCCACCACAAAAACTAGTTTGTGGTCTTTGTGTGGTAAACGTTTGCCGTTTTGTATGACAGTAATTACAGTCATCAAGGTACAGTCAAACCTGTCATAAGCAGCCACACAAGGGAGTAACAAAAAGTGGCCTCTTAAAACAGGTGGCTGCTTAATACATGTTATATTGTACTAAATTAACTGATATGGTAGAAAATAAAGGTGACCTTTGAATACAGGTGACTGCTTAATAGAGGTGGCCGCTTAAGCAGGTTTGAATGTACTTCCTATGGGCTCTGCTTTGGGTAGATATATGATTTTTATCATTATTGTTATAATTATGATATATCTATACTTACAGAAGCACTCCATCAGGGACTTGGTTCCAGCTGAACTAGTTGTTCGATACTTTGGACATGCCTTGCATACAGTGGTCTCAATCTCATCTTGGAACTGACCCTTAGGACATTTCACACATACTCCACGCTCACCCATTGTGCCAGCCAGACACATGGCTGCAATAACAAGTTAAGATATTCAAATTAAAAATAAATCACTGTCCATATGTAACCAGAGAATAGAAATATGTGTAACACCCCAGTACAAAACAAAATTGGCTATTGGATCCAATACGTAACTAAATATCAAGGCAAATGTTTAACCCTTTTTTCGTGACTAGTCTGGGAACCAGGACCAGCTAAAGGTTGTTGAGCACACGACCTCCTACACAGTTGATTTGATATTTCTGGCTGATTGGGGAATGTCTCTGAGACATTTTCAGCCCTGGTGTACAGTTGATTTGAGGCAGCAACACTAATAAGTGTCAACCTGTTTTCTAAAGCGGTAGGGGGACGACTTAAAGCAATTAAAGATAAGTATAATTCCAATGGTTCAGACTTAGCATGGAGAAAATATGAAGCAATGTGTCTTATCAGAATAAACACATTATGGAAGTTTATATTGCATCAAACTACAAATTCATGACATGGTGATCTGAAAATGATGACTATCATTAAACAGATTTCACTTGAGAGATTAACTTACGGAAGCAGTCATTCAATGATGTGGATCCAGTTGTGTTAGTGGTTCTGTATTCTGGGCAGGACTTGCATATTTTTAATCCGACTTCATCTTGGTACTGCCCTAGTGGACACAGAATACAACTGTCATCGTCTTCCCTCATCCCTTTTGGACAATTCCCTGATTGGAAATGAATGTTAGGGAATAATATAAAATGATAATAATATTCATACAAATATAAAACATGTTATGCAATATTAACAAGTAATTCATATTAATGTTGTAGTTGACATAATACTCTTAGAAAACATTCATTGAATGGAAATCCACAACACTTCATAATCTTTGGCATTCTAAAATAAAGTGAGCTACATATGAAAACTATTCTAACCAAATTTACATCCTGTTTTTGATATCCATCATATAAGGATGGTTTATTAAGTGATTCGTGAATACAGGTCCTCGTGAGTTAGCCTATTTATCCCTTTCTCTGCTTAATCCATCGTATAAGGATGGTTTATTAAGTGATTCGTGAATACAGGTCCTCGTGAGTTAACCTATTTATCGCTTTAACTGCTTAATCCATCGTATAAGGATGGTTTATTAAGTGATTCGTGAATACAGGTCCTCGTGAGTTAGCCTATTTATCCCTTTAACTCTGCTTAATCCATCGTATAAGGATGGTTTATTAAGTGATTCGTGAATACAGGTCCTCGTGAGTTAGCCTATTTATCGCTTTAACTCTGCTTAGTATGATAAAGGATTTATATCACATCAGTTATGTCCTTTAGTTTTCATATTTCTGTAACCTTGTTCTTTAAAAAATATATGTTCTCGTGTGAGCTACGTTGTTAACCAG
This sequence comes from Cyathermia naticoides, assembly GCA_033042655.1. Lineage (NCBI taxonomy): Eukaryota > Metazoa > Mollusca > Gastropoda > Neomphalida > Neomphalidae > Cyathermia > Cyathermia naticoides. The sequence continues at coordinate 3,001 of JAUTWP010170792.1, read as the reverse complement.
TACTGAATAAATTATAGTAATAGAAATATTTTAACATCAAGAAACTGAGGCTCAAAATATTATTTGTAAAGTTTTTTGTGATAAAATATGTTTTATATTGTAGCAGTAATATGTAAAACATGTTTTGTTGTTCAAACACCTTTATAAATATGGATAAGATTGAAATAAACTTACAGACACACTGATTCAAGGATTTAGCTCCCTTAGTTTTGGTTGTTTTGAACGTGGGACATGTCTTGCATGATTTGGAATCAATTTGATCTTGATATTCGCCTTCTGGACATGGTATACATGATTCTGACATTTCCTTTGTACCTGCTGGGCATTGCACTGTTTTCAAAGAAAATTAGTTAATGTTATCAAAATCTGCAATTGTAATAGTTTGTTTTATATGGAACTACACTGTATATATTCATTCATTTGATAGAGCCCACACAAAACCTTTCTTTACTAATTTTGTTTTTCAAAAGACCAATTCTAATAATTAATTATAAACTCTATAGCCTTCATTACCCCCACCCCGCCCCTTCCATTGGGAATGACCTCGGTCCTTTGTCAGAGGCAGCTCCCGATGGGAGCGTGTTTGACAGTTACCTGATGGAAGCACGAAAATAAAATTACCCTCCCTACCCATTCATTCATTCATTCATTCATTCATTGAGTTGAGTTAACATTTAAAAGTTTTTATATTTTTGAAAATATTACACAATCAGCACATGCAGTAGAAGAAAAATAATTAATTTCTTAGATATTGTGGCTAATTAATTTCAAATTTCTTCAGCTGCATATTTATAACATAGCCATATTTTGGCCTGATTTTTGGCTAGTAAATGACAACGTTTTGTTTTGGACACACTTTGAAAGATTGCAGGTAAAATTTGCCATGTTTTTGAAGATTTTGTCTCATTCTCTGCAAATTATCTTTGCCACAACAGTATTTATCGTAGTTTGCAAACATGGTGAGTGGTTGTCGTGGCCCCTACATAATATGTGGAGAAAACAGTTTATGTGAACTTACAGATGCACTGGTTTTGTGATGTACTGCCAATCTGATTAGTTATCATATTAACACCACACGGTTTACATGCAGATTTTCCACTTTCATCCTGGAACTGGCCAATAGGACACTGTACACAGGTATCAGATTCTTTCTTCCTACCAGCTGGGCAGTGTACTGCAAGAAAACAGATACAATTGAAATGATAAATATACAAATACATGTATAAACCAGATTCACAGAACTAATGAAATAGGCTGGATTAGACAGAGTGCCAGTAGGCCTATAGACAGAGTGCCAGTTTAGACAGATTTCATACAGGCACTACGGTACTTAGTAATACATTTATCAGTAGCATACACTACTTAGTAATACCTTTATATGTATGATGTATTAAGCATTTTCAGTAGCATACACTACTTAGTAATACATTTATATGTATGATGTATTAAGCATTTTCAGTATCAGGTTCATGCACTACTTACTAAAACACTGATCCATTGAGATGGATTCATCAGAATTTGTTGTTTGAAACTCAGCACATTTTTTACATGTGCGAGATCCAGCTACATCCTGATATTCACCAACTGGACATTTGACACATGTTTCCGACTCCAGTCTCCTGCCAACTGGACACCAAACTGTAAAGGAAATCAAAACAAAACATGTTTAATGTCATTATGTAATATACAATATCTTTAATATGTTTACACTGTCCTGTACATATATGCAGTTGTGTATGCAACAGTTTTGTTGTTATTTAATGATGCCACTAGAGCACACTGATTGTTTAATTATCAGCTATTGGACGTCAAACATATGTTCAATTTTTTAAAGAAACCCACTACTGTCACATAGGCTACTCTTTCCTATAAGCAAGAAGGGGTATTTTATATTCATGTTTCCACAGAAAGGACATCACATACCACAGCCTTTGATAAACCAGTTGTGGATCACTGGTAGGCATAGAAAATTATTGTCAAGATTATACATTTACCAATAACCAATGACAGATTAACAGCAAACTCAGTGGTGTGACAGGCTGCCTAAAACTGTTGCTAGCGACTTTTAAAAACACTTGTCAAACAATGTCTAACATATGATTTATATATTAAAAATTATTATATGTGTACATATTGGAATTAATTTTGATTAGGTTCGCTAGATCTGCCACTGACTCTAAAGTTTACAAACATGCTTACTCTCAAAATATGACCAATGGAAGTACATGAAATTCTTAATTTCTATCTTAAAAGAAGATTCAAAAGATAGTATTCATATCAAATATATATTAATATTCCAATTTTGAAAAGGGTGTAATGGAGAGTATCCAAACATTTAAATTGGTTGACAAAGGGCATTCTGATCCCTTGGATTTGTTATATCCCTGAAACCACATAGTAATGAGTTTTAATGATGAATTGTTCCATTAAAATAGCGATTATGTACCAATCTCTTCACACACTACATTTCATTAACCAAACATGTAACAACATCTTTTATGTTATTATTGATACATCCTATTATTATTACTGACAGTCATTCATGAGTTCAGCCTCTAACCATCTTGTCTATATGGCCATTGAACTCTGCCTTGTAGAGATATGATTTATGAAATAAAATGGAAAGATAACTCACAGAAGCATTGGCTGCTAGATGTTGAGGCTGTATCATTGGTTGTCTTGTACTGTGGACAATTCTTGCAAGTTGGTTTGCCGAGTTCATCTTGATACTGACCAACAGGGCACTTGGAACATGTTCCTGATTCTTCTTTCATGCCCACTGGGCACTGCACTGTATATAAATGTAATTATAATGAAGCTTTAAAAGTAAAGTTATGTTTTATTTAATGACGCCACTGGGCACTGCACTGTATATAAATGTAATTATAATGAAGCTTTAAAAGTAAAGTTATGTTTTATTTAACGACGCCACTGGGCACTGCACTGTATATAAATGTAATTATAATGAAGCTTTAAAAGTAAAGTTATGTTTTATTTAACG
>JAUTWP010170781.1:0-10242 GCA_033042655.1 Cyathermia naticoides | reverse complement strand
ATGACGTCCAATAACCGATGATGATAAAAATCAATGTGTTCCAGTGGCGTCGTTAAACAAAACAAACTTTACTATGGAAAAGTGCATATAAAAGATTCCTTGCTGCTTATCAAAAAAGAGTAGCAATGTGGCAGCAGCGGGTTTCCTTCTAAAAATGTGTCTCAAAATGACCGTATGAATGACGTCCAATAACCGATGATGATAAAAAATTAATGTGTTCCAATGGCGTCGTCAAACAAAACAAACTTTCTTTCTTCTGAACATGACTCATACGCACATTGTAGCCGCTGAGTAAACAACGTGCCGAGGTCTCGTTAAACACTCTCTTTCGTTACACAAAACACGTCTTGTTAAAAAACCTCACAATTATTGGTTTAAACAATAATTATTTGTTCAGAAAAATAATGATACATTATGGGATTGGTCAACAGGCTGAGTCTACATATAACCCGCGGATACAATCACATAAAGAGAAAGAAAAGGAGAATAGGTAGAGAAAGAAGGCGAGGTGTATAGAGTAGAAGAATGTAGAGCAATTGAATTGGATTGGGGGATCAGGTGTCTGATATGAACATTTATTAATGCTTTTGCTTAGCAAAAACTTTAGTGACACATGAATTTTAAAGAAGTTTTAATCATTTCTTCATTTTCTTATTCGTTAAATGCTGTATTTGCTAATAAAATCATTTTATAATTTAAATGTGTAAAGTTGTACATGAAATTATGTATTTGTTCGTTGTACAGGGTACAGTAGAGAATAAAATGATCTGTATCCTCTATAGGATGCCCACAAGAATATGACGGATCGTCTGAAATATGTTGAAAGAATATATGACCATTTAGATCACTGATGTCTAAACGAAGTTTACATTGGAGTATCTGTTCATGTCTGGTACTCAAATAAAAATATCTTGGTACAAGTTTGTCCGATTTCTTTAACTGATTTTTAAAAGATGTCAATGATTCAACTTTCCGAGTTTTAACATTTAATGCATTCCACAATCTTATTCCAGAAGAAAAAAGGGTATAATTTTGTACGACGCTACTGTTTTTAGATTTTCATTGTTCGGTAAGCTATATGTTCTATTAAGAAGTTAGGTATGTTTTAAAGCAAGCTATTCCTCTAGTAGAACAAAATAATACATAGCAATTTATGTATGTCATTGCTTATCAAACACACACACGCTCGGGCTTTGATTAATCAGTTGTGGATCACTGTTTGAAACGGAAAATAGCCGAAATATAAACGTGTTCCACCAATATAATTATGTCATTTATGATGTTTGTTTTTTCAGTATACGCCAATAATCCCTTAACTGAATGTCCCCAGAATCTATCCTTCATTCATGATTACTACGACAGTGACGGGTGGTTGGTAAGTAATGTTCTGTTGTATTTTAAACAGTCATTTAAACAATGTTGAAGATGAATAATACTTGGTATTAGAAACACTCCACTTACATATTATTGTGAATAACTGTTAAACATATTAAATAATTAACCAACTTTCTAAATAGTTCTCATAATGTTTTATTAGAAAGTCTCCTTACAAATTAATATTATTATACATAGTCTAGAAGCCAAGTGTTCTAAAGAGTTTGAGGTGGTTGTGGTGTAGAGGGACCACAACTGATCGGTTATGGCCCAGGACGTAGACAATCTTGTATAACGGGTCCTAAAATGAATTCTACGTCGCGGGACTTGTTGAGGTGTACTAATTAGGATCTATCTACGTCCCGGTACTCGTTAATTGCCATTTTACCTGGTTGACGGTTTAAAAGTAGCATTTTATTCAAACTTCAATAACATATTTCAGTTCAAATGCAAAAGATCTCCGATGTGCAGTGTACTCCATGTCTGTTATGTTGTGGTTGATCAACTGTCTTTCAGAGACCGGATTCTGTCATCGATATTGCAGAATAGTATTCGTTTTTGTACCAGAGCTCGCCAGTGACCAACTAACTGCTGTAGTTTAACTTCCACCGTAGACTGGGCGTTTTAACAGACATACCACCTCAAATATGTTCGGATGATTTTGGGCGATTTGATTTACTTTATGGTGCCATCCTTCCAAATGGTTTTTTGTCTGGTGGCTGTCATTCCCAAAATGGTTCCACATTTCTGGAGCATGGGCCTTCTATCCAGTAATATTTTAAAATAATGAGACCAATACGAGCAAAATAAAACAAAGCTGAGGAGAAAAAGAACACACACACGCACGCGCGTTATGTATCTCTTATTTCCTGACAGCTGTCTATTATTTTCACTTCAACTTCGGCATTATTGTTTGTATTGATATATGTTCTTGCACAAACTTATCATAATTATGTTGCCTATTTCATCTCTAGCTTAGATATCTGTTGCTATATCTTGTCATAATGTAGGCTTCTTTAGTTTGCCTAGTGAGCTCATGTGTAGTCATAAAGAATATATATTGAGCTACATGATTTATACTCCATGATCAGCTCTGATTGCGCAGTTTTGTTGACTGAAGTTACCAGAAGAGAACTCTTACCACGCATCAGTGCATATTTCCTTAAGTGCTCGCATCTCAAAAAGAATCAGTGTGAAGTACAGAAACTCCCACGAATAAAGGCTGCATTTACACATTATTTTGGGGACATACTGTCAGGCTATGATATAGTCAAAGGACACGTTAGTTCTCAGACCTTCCTTCACCCACTCAGTTTGGATGAATATTGGAACAATTCACCAGCAACCTCCAGACTTGTAGCTGCATTAGATGGAATTTTTCAGTTTGTAAAGACTTCCAGCCGCCTGAGATGGAATTGTGCAGTTGGTAAAGATTTCCAGCCGCCTGAGATGGAATTTTGCAGTTGGTAAAGACTTCCAGCCGCCTGAGATGGAATTTTGCAGTTGGTAAAGACTTCCAGCCTCCTGAGATGGAATTTTGCTGTTGGTAAAGATGTATAATGAGTGTTGCCTACTGAGAATGTTCCATGTGTTGAGCAGAGGACGATACTTGTTTTAATGATGCAATCAAAAATTTATTTGGAGTTTATGAAGAACTCTTTACAACGGATTAAGTCTTATATATGTTTTGACATAATCTTTAGTGATATGATATGTTCATTTCTTTAAAACACTTGGCCCCATTAATGTAAATTATCTCACATTGATTTCAAAAAGAATAAGATAGTAATTGTTTTGGTTGATTAATTATTAGTTTTGATTATTTTGGAAAATATGAGTTAGATTCTATTTACTGTGAATGTTAATACCTCCTGTCATGCAACCACGCTTAAAACACGCAAAGGAATTCAAAATATCCTTTGGAAGGAAAATGGCGGCGCTTGGTGAAGACGATAATCGTCACATTTTGACTGTTAATTTATTTAAATAAACCAATATACAGCTTCATGTTAACAAACTACGTGTATTAAATATTGTTGAATATATAGAAAAGCCTTACTTGACTATCCCTTTAAGTAGTGGATTTGAGCTCAGTGAGATGACCTCTACCAAATAGGAAAGGAATTTTGGATGGAACTTTCACAACAATTAAATCCCGTTTTGGGGGTATTTTCAGTAGCACCTGCTATATACTCCCGCACATTAGAGTTAGTTTTTTGTGGTTAGTTTCGGTCACTCTACTGTAACGTGGTCGGCCATCGGATCAATCCTTCTCAGTGGACACATTTGTAGTGGGTTTTTCCCGTTCTAACCAGTGGTTCAACACCTCGGGGTGTGCTGTCTTGTCTGTGGGAAACTGCACATAAAAGACACTTCATAGGAAATGTCGGTTATGTGGCGGCAGCAGGTTTCCTCTAAAATCTGTGTTTGAATGACCATATGTTTGATGGCCAATATCCGACGATAAAAGGCAATAACTAGTAACACTTTACTTTACTTTAAATAATTTAATTTAGTTAAAGAAAATAAAAGGCAAATATTTAAAACAAGTTTATAAGGCATCATAGTTTGTGTATGAATCCTTCTTTTAGTTTAATTTATATTCTAATGTTTTTATTTTCAGTAGTGTTTGTACCGATCAATGTGAATTCTTCGTAATTCGGTTGTGTTGGAAATAAAACTACGTAATTCATCCACTATTATATATTATTAAATTAAAATATATGTTGATCGTCATCACAGACATGCTTATCACTGTATATTAAATAAATTTTAAAAAATAGATATGTTTATGTCACTCAGGTCATACAAAGACGCACTGATGGATCAGAAAATTTCGACAGATCATGGATTGAGTATGAAAATGGATTTGGAAATGCAACGAATGAATTTTGGCTAGGTAATGTACTCGTGTATTTATATCACATATTTCTCTTATCATTACTGTGAGATAATAAGAAATAGTTTGATAGTCCGTGGGCCGAGTGGCCTCACCTTGCACACACCCCTTTAATTGACAAAATGGCATGTTATAGTATATTAGCTAAATTTTCAATTGCTAGATGTGAAACTATAGGGACTCAATACCATTGGTGGTGTGTTGAACATGGTTGTAGCTCTAAATATTGGTGACGTCATTTTGGGGGTAGGTCAAACAAAAATTGCCGTAAAGATGGATAGAATGGCCATAGGGAAGTGAATGACCTATCAAAATGTTTGTCTTGGACCACTCTATAGGTATGTATGTAACATATGCAAATTAGGTCAATATTGCCTATGAATGTAAATCTACCAACAGCACCAATCCGCTGGTCTGCATTAATGCATTAATAAATGACGACAACTCCATTAATATGGAAAAAAATATATATTTAACTGCCAGATTATGTACTAAACAAATCCCACGTATGAAATTCATAATAGAATAATAGCAACCAATAGCATTCTTTGTAAGATAAGGATCCGGGACGATGCTCTTTGCACTTTCTGTAAAGAGGGTGTGGAAACAATAATGCACCCGTCCTTTTTGTAAAATGTTCAAAAGTGACTTTTTTGTGGCGGAATTTGGAATCTTGGATTTTTGATGTAACTGGGTTCCGTACAATTATAAACGCTAGAAATATAATATTTGGTATGCAATCAGGAAAAAACCCTTAATCATTTAAGTTTAATAACAATGCTCGTTTAGCTAACTCCCCGTTGTCGTTTCCTCGTCTTATAGCCATGTTAAAAGATTAGTATATGACAGAAAACATATTATCACTAATCAATTTGCAAGGGGACGACCATACTAAAAAGTGGGGTCTGTTTATTGCGGCACTTGGAACTTGTGTTTTTAAGGTTAGTTTAACTAATAATTGTTTTGGTCTTTTTATGTATCTATAATTATAAGTATTATTTATAATTACCTATAGAAATATGACAATTATGTAACTAGGAGATCTGTAAAGTGTCAACCCATATGTTTTGTTTTGTTTTTGTTAGTTTTTTGTAAATGTCACACATGTGTGCAGATGTACGTTTTGGTTTTGCTTTTATTTCTTCTTTTTGTACTTTGTCAAGCTTGTTGTTTGTAAAATGTGTACCATTACTTATACAAAATTTAAAATAAAGTACTAAAAATGTTTGATTTAATCATTGTCAATGCAGGGAACAAGTACATCCACGAACTCACCAGCCAGAGAACATGTGAAATACAGTTTGATGTGGAGGCTCGAGACGGCAGTACAGGCTATTTGAGATGCAGTCAGTTTTCTATCACTGGTGCAGATGACAAGTACAGACTGAGTATTGGAAACAAATTAGCTGGAAATCTATGTAAGTAAATATCGGATTCATGTGAACTAGTCTAGATAGAAGAGTAGTTTTGTTAATGTTCATAGAGTGCGCCAAAATATTTTTATTTCTATTTTTCAACATCACATTGTACGAAAGGCGTTTTGTAATAAATGTTATTAATTTAGATCTTGATATGTAATTTATTTAACTCTACACGTCATCATTTTGTCTATACTAACTGTATCATTACTGAATGTGTCATGATTATGTCTATACTAACTGTATCATTACTGAATATGTCATGATACTCTCTATACTAACTATCATTACTGAATTTGTCATGATTATGTCTATACTAACTGTATCATTACTGAATATGTCATGATTCTGTCTATACTAACTGTATCATTACTGAATGTGTCATGATTATGTCTATACTAACTGTATCATTACTGAATGTATAAATTTTTATTTTCAGGTGATGACCTTTATGAATATCATAATGGTCAACAGTTCAGCACAAAGGATCAGGATAATGACGAAACAAATTTCAATTGTGCACAACACTATGGTCGAGGTTGGTGGTATTATTATTGTGGAAATGTCCACCTGAATGGACGTCCTCCGTGTGATGACTTTTATAAATGTAATACGTGGTATAGTTTCGATGATAATCTAAATCGAACTCAGATGAAAATCAGACCAGCTTAGTGTAAGTCTTGTTCACGCTGATTCAGCAACAACATCATGTTTGATAGTTTTACATTCTAGACATAAAACTTATATATTTCCTAAAATATTACACAAGGTAACAGGTATATTGGATAGTGGTATATTTTCTATAATGTCTGTTTCAAGTATTACAAAGTACTACACAAGGTAACAGGTATATTGGAATACGTAATCATTTTCAATAATTAAAACGAATAATATGATAAAACGGTTGATACACTAATTTGTGAAAAGGGGTGATGCTGAGGGAGGGATGGGGTTGGTTAGGGTTTAGATGGTACTAGACGTGAAATCCTAAGCATGAAAGATTACAACATGTCAGTAGTTAGAGATTGGTGCCTCAAACACTATGGTATGTACTGCCCTTTAAGTAAAAAAAAGGATATAAATATATCTTAGTTTATTAAAAAGATTAATCTACTTGGTATACGTTTTTAATTCGAATACATTTGTGTAGCAAACATCGTATGTTTGACAGTAATAACCGCTAGCTATTTTCCAAACAATTACTACAAATTACTACAAAAATCAAACTGATTTTCCATCAAGGCTGTTAAATAATAGAATAATACTAGTATATCATTCGTGATTAAAATATAATTATGTTGTGGCTAACTTGATATAGGAAAACAACGAAATAAGAATCACTCTGCTTTTTCCATGTGAATCCCTGTTAATAACATGACTGCATCACATGATCAATCTAAAAGTTATAAGTTATCTTCCCATTAGTCATACGTCACACAGCTTCACAACAAATTTAGAGGTTGGGTGCACACACAGTCACTGCCATGTTTCACATAATGATAATGGTATGATCCATGAATGGAAAATTTAGGAAGAAACATGGAACACTATGTAAAGATTGTATTAATTTAACCAAAATTGGTCTGTGCTACCTTGGCTCTGTCAGCAGTTTTGATTTTCTTGACGATCTAATTTGGTTTAGCTATGGAGCAGTCCAATTAAGCATAGGTGTGCATAACCATTGTTTCAACTGACTGCTCTATATATGACAAATGAGACATATGACATAATCATCTGCTCATTCACACACACATACACTAACACACACACACACACACACACACAAAAACATTGTCCCCGGTACAGTGGATGACTTAAACATAAATGGCACCTGGGAGAGGCGTCTGCTATAACAGCCTGGCTCTGAATGTAGCCGTTAGACACACACACACACAAATACAAATGGGACGTATGACTAATGGGACTGAACCATCTATAAAGATGTGCATGAAAAAACTTTAAGTAAGTAAGCAATCAATAATATAAACTAGTCAGCTAGTACCACGTCAAAAACCATTGTTTTCTACAAATAGAAACTTTCTGAATCTCAGCGTGTGTTACACACACAATTAAATTAGAATATATCTTGTACGTTTCTTTGATGCGCACCACGCTCCATTCTTCTGACACACGCGAAATACACTATAAATCGGCGAGGCAACCCGCCAGCTGTCCGCCATCGCTAAGTCGTCGTGCTCATCACGTTACCTAAATATGGTACAGCAGATGGTTGCGTCAGAAGGATGGAGTGTGGTTCGCATCAAACAAACGTACAAGATATATTCTAAATGGTTAAATATTAAAAAAAACCTGACACTGCCATTTTAAGGTGGTATATTAAATAGTTTTAATATTTAAGTATTTAGAATAGATGTTTCAAATTTGTTTAAAGCTTTATTATTGAATAAGTGTTTTAAAAAGTTTGACAAGGCTTGTTTAAAGCTGTAATCTAGAATATTTTTATTATTTAACTATTTAGAATAATTATATGTTTCAGTGTTGTTTAAAAATATAATCTATTATTGTTTTAATATTTAACTATTTAGAATAGATGTTTCAAGCTGTAATATTGGATATTTTTAATATTTAACTATTTAGAATAGATGTTTCAAGTTTGTTTAAAGCTGTGGTATTGGATAATTTTAATATTTAACTATTTTGAATAGATGTTTCAAGTTTGTTTAAAGCTGTAATATTGGATATTTTTAATATTTAACTATTTTGAATAGATGTTTCAAGTTTGTTTAAAGCTGTAATATTGGATATTTTTAATATTTAAGTATTTAGAATAGATGTTTCAAGTTTAAATATGTAATATTGGATATTTTTAACATTTATCTATTTAGCATAGATTTCAGTTTTGTTTAAAGATATAGTTATAATTATTTTAATATTTAACTATTTAGAATAGATGTTTCAAGTTTGTTTAAAGATGTACTATTGGATATTTTTAATATTTAACTATTTTGAATAGATGTTTCAAGTTTGTTTAAAGATGTACTATTGGATATTTTTAATATTTACCTATTTAGTATAGATGTTTCAGTTTTGTTTAAAGATATAATCTATAGTTGATTTAATATTTCACTATTTGGATTAGATGTTTCAAGTTTGTTTAAAGCTGTGATATTGGATATTTTTAATATTTATCTATTTAGAATAGATGTTTCAAGTTTTGTTTAAAGGTATAATCTATAGTTGTTTTAATATTTAACTATTTAGAATAGATGTTTCAAGTTTGTTTGAAATGTAATATTGGATTTAAAAACATATTTGGAATAGATGTTTCAAGTTTGTTTAAAGATGTAATTTTGAATAGTGTTAATATTTAACTATTTAGAAGATCCCTTTCTGAAAGGAGACTGAAGAGGCAGTGAGTTTCCTCTAAAAGAAATGTATCAAAATGACCATATATATGACGTCCAATAGCCGATGATAAAAGGGAAATCAATGTGCTCCAGTGGTGTTGTTAAATGAAACAAACTTTAACTGTCATTCATCATTCAGATTAAGGTGTTCCTAATAATTGTATAGTATAAAAGATTCAGATAAATGGGAATTTTGTCATATGTTTAGTGAAGATTTAATACCGTTTCTGGTTATGTAAATATGTTCAGACATTATGGAATACAATTATCAATTAGATGTTTTTAAACACAAAAGTGAGACTTGAAATAAAGGCACAAACTATTATTTTAGAAAACCATGAAATTTCTAAAAGATAATATCATCAATTTAATATTTTAATGGCTGAACAATACATAATATTATATGAAAATGCAAAAGTCAACAACTAGCGCTAACTAGATTCCAAAATGGTCTGCATATTGAGCTGCAATTTGGGCTATTTTCCTTATATGAAAATGAAAAAGTAAAAAGTAAAGTTTGTTTTGTTTAACGACGCCACTGGAACACATTGAGTTTTATAATCATCGGTTATCGGACGTCATTCATATGGTCATTTTGACACACTTTTTAGAAGGAAACCCGCTGCCGCCACATGGCTACTCTTGTCGATAAGCAGCAAGGGATCTTTTATATGCACTTTTCCATAGACAGAACAGCCTTTGATAAACCAATTGTGGACAACTGGTTGGAACGGAAAATAGCCCAAACTGCAGCTGGGTCCACTGAGAAGGATCGGACGGACGGGAACGCTATCAACTGACCTACATCCCGCTCCAGACGTGAATAGTATTAATATTACATTATTATGCCATTAGAAGGAAAATAATTTGAAAAATAACAATATTGTCTTAGAATGGTACAATTTCCTTTGAAAGACTCAATGTATAAAAATTAATGAACACAGATGAACACTGTTGGTATTTTATAATTATTGCGATTTCACTAAACACGTAGAAACCAAAACACATATTAAGTTGTTTTATTTTATTAAAGAATAATTTTCTCTACACATTTTATTCATTCATAAGATACACAATTCCACTAAATACATGAGACAACATATTAAACAATGCTAATCATATTAAACAATTAAAACATAAACAAAGCACTTACACATCTTCACATAATTCTGGTCGACCAAGT
>JAUTWP010170770.1:0-10244 GCA_033042655.1 Cyathermia naticoides | reverse complement strand
TATGGAAAAGTGCATATAAAAGATCCCTTGCTGCTTATCGAAAAGAGTAACTTATGTGGCGGCAGCGGGTTTCATTCTAAAACGTGTGTCAAAATGACCATGTGAATGACGTCCAATAACCGATGACAAGATAAATATCAATGTGTTCCAGTGGCATCGTTAAACAAAACAAACTACTTTTTTGAGGCTCAATGTGTTGATCATAAGGCAGTTAAATGACTTTATTAAATAATTGGCTGATTAAGTGGATTATCATTATTAAAGTGTTTTCTTTTGTTTTTTATAATAATCTACTTTGGCAGAACATTTTCTGTTCCAACCAGTGGTCCACAAAAGCCGTCGTATGTGCTGTCCTGTCTAATGGGAAAGTGCATATCAAAGATCCCTTACTACTTGTAAGTAAATCCGAAAGAGTAGCCTATGTAGTGGAAGCAGGTTTCTTCTGAAACAAATGTCAGAATGACCATGTGTTTCACATCCAATTGGGCAATTGGGGCCAGATGTTGTTGCCCCTTGGCCTTACACCAACCACCACTTGCCAACGTTTTTTTACACCTTTCGAGACCTAGCTAAAAGGTATAAAATAGGTTCCATGTGATGGGTCATCTGATCAATCCCTCTGTGGAACCATTGGGCTTTTTCCATTTTCATGCAGTGCTGTCCTGTCTTTGGGAAAGAGCAATTATAAGAGCTCTTTGTATTTATCAAAAAGAATAATCTGTGTGTTACAAACAGAATTCTTCTGAAGAAAATGTATGCTTTTTAAAGTGATTTTCATCAATGATTACTGTTGCATTATTAAACTAGCAATGAACACACTGATCTGTTTAAAATGCAAAATTAGTACGCTATTCTTTTTCGATAAGCGGGGTGGGGTCTTTTATTTATTACCCATATGGGCAAAGAGATACCGGTGAATTAAGAGTAAAATTGTGCTCGGACTGCTTCTACATTTTGCATAGAGGTGAAGAAAGGGAGACGATTACTGGTTCAAGTTGATGCTCATGGACAAGTCACAAGGCAGAACATTTAACATACATGTTTAAATCATAACAGTATAGATTTCTGATATTTATAGGTCATCATGATCAACAGTTGGATATTTCAAGAACTTATCAATGTGTACACAATTATTAGAACAGCTGAACTTTCCCATGATAATAAAAATTGTTGTTGATGTTGTCAAGTAGTCAGTGGCCAATCTAATTTTAGGCTTTTTATAAGATATGTACATCCTTATCAGTGGACCCATTTGCAGTTTGAGCTATTTTCCATTCCAAAAGTAGTCCACAACTGGTTCATCAAAAGTCATGGTGTGTGCTGTCCCATCTGTAGGAAAGTGCATTTAAAAGCCCCATGCTGCTTTTCATAAAGAGTAGTCTATGTGGTGGAAGTGGCTTTCCTCTAAAGAAATGTTTCAGAATGACCATATGTTTGACATTCAATAGTCGACAATAAGATGCTCTAGTAGAATTGTGGAGTGGGATGTTGCTCAATCGTTAGCGTGTCAGCCTTTGAAGTGGTTGGTCATCGGAACAATCCTCAGTGGACCTAGCTGAAGGTTGGGCTATTTTCCATTCCAACCAGTGGTCCACAACTGGTTCACCAAAGGCCATGGTATATGGATAATGCTGTCCTGTCTGTGGGAAAGTGCATCTATAAAAGATCCCTTGCTGCTTATCAAAAAGAGTAGCAGTTTTCCTGTAAAAGAAATGTGTCAAAATTGCTGTGGGTTACAAATTCTTAAGTTTCAAGTCCTGAGTTATGAATTTCAGTTTAACACAATTCTGTTGACTGCATACATACAATGATCTAAAGTAAACTTCTTTCATGTTTGTCTTAATCCACCAAGTAATAAAAGATTGTTTTTTATCTCATAGGAACTAGAATTGTGTATGAAAGGAACTTCTTGCTGAAGTGCCGTAACTCCCCTCTCACCAAAAGTCCACCAACAAACATGGCAAAGATACCTGGTATTACTACAATGGGAGAGGTCGACATGGCAAAGGAAAATGGTCTCAAGACTGTAGAAGAAAAGGAAAAGGCAGCCACTGCATGTATGTATATTACAACTCTAAAATTTATAAAGCAAGGGACAATATTTCAAAATGTCAGGTAACCTGAAGTCTGTTCATGTGGTTTTTACCTAGGTAACCTATTGTTCAGTTACGTGAACAATGTTTGCGTAACGAATGGGTTACCTAATCGGTTACCTGAAAGTTACATTGAACTTAAATTTTAAAAATAAAAAAGTTGAAACAAAATACAAAAATGATATTTTAATAAAACAGTTTCAAATGTTTTTTTTTGTGAACACTTCCAGCCTGTGACAATACAATTTGCAAGTTTTAACAGAATAATACAGAGGTCACCACGTAACCTAATGGTTGTTCGCATGAATTTAATTTTGTGTAACCTACACGCGAACACAACAACGGTTCATGTGAAATATTGTGCCCTGTAATGCAAGAATCAATTTTTTTAACATTATCCTAAAGGAATAATATACTGAGGGGCAAAAGAAACTTTACACTGAAATAATGTTTTTCTAGTGAGATAGCAATTAGTTACTCGAACACGATTTAATACATTTGTTCTACAGTCAATATTCGTTATGGTTTTCCTAGTACAGGCATTCAAAGTCAGTGTAAATAACTCATTGCTATCTCACTAGAAAAATTTATTTGTTGCAAAAGTTGTTTTAACAAATTCCCATAGGTTGAAACAAATAAGGATAAGGTGGAGGAAGCAATTGTTTTGCAATAATTGCTTTATCCCTCTGATTAAGTACCATAATAGGACCTCAAGAAAGCAAACATCATAAAATCAACCTATTCAGAACTGAAAAGGTTAACATCATGTAGGTGCCAGACAGACTAGGCACCTTCTGTTGACACTAATAACAGGTGCCATCCATGACACCGCATATGTATAATTATTGTCAGTTTACGAAATGACAATCAGTTTCTGCCATTTCACTTTTTCACTTCTGTTTTTCATTATCTGACTGCAGAAAAAGTATTTGAAATAGGGACTTTTAAAAATTAAAAATATAATATTGACTGATGTGAAGATTCATAGCAAAATATAGGTTAGTTGCAATGTTATTAACCCTCAGGACGGGATTTGTTTTTGCCACCCGATATATATATATATTAATTGAAACTGGAATTCAAATCAAACCATTTAACATCTACATTCAAAACAAGCTATTAAAGCAGATGGCAATCTTGGGCACGAGTTATGGCCTCAGCCCTTACTGTGGTCCAATACAGGAAGACACAATTATGTTGTCAATCCATTTAGCCTCTACATTCAAAACAAGCTGTTATAGCAGATGCCCATATTAGGCCCCATTTATGACCTCAGCCATTACCGTAGTCAGACAGGAAACATACACTATTATTAAGTCAAGTCAGATGATTTAACTGCAAGTTATGTGATATTTTTATTATTGTTTTCAGTGCCTCCAGAAGACCAGCCGCTGTTTGAGATGGACATCTAGAAAGTAATATCCACACTGCCTTTCACTGTATTCTTCCTGTGAAGCCGTACTACGTATTGCATCGTGGTTACCGGCTGTTACTTGATATAGTAACATCATCCTACAGTAGCTGTTCTAAACACTCGAGATATTTCCGTATTGTGCGTGTCATGGTCGCCAAACAGCTTGTTTACGGATGGCACGTTTTTCTGCCTCGAAATGAAGCCAATTTCTTCTTCTCTAAATTGGCCATGGAAATATTGGTGTAGATGTGAAATTGTGCTGCATCATGTTTTTGTTTTTTTACACTTTGCTTGTTATATGTTTTATTGTTAAAATGAAACTTTGAAAAAAGATCATGTTTTCTGAATCTTAAAGTTTGTATATATGTTTTTATTGGTGCAAAAACTGCTAGTGTTCTGTAAAAGAAGTATTCTGTTATTTAGTGCACAGAACTTTATGCAGTCCTGATACCAAAAATAGTAATTGTGCAGTAATGACTAATAAAATGATTTTGTTTTGTTTTGTAAAAGATGATAATGTTAAATATTTGTAACGGCTATTTGTAAGTAACCAACATACATACATATGATGAACACTATGGTTTGTTTGTTTTCTTATTTTTTACAAGATTACATAGAGTAGTATGTAGAAGTTTGATGGTTATTTTTAAAGTCATATCTACAGGGCTCGAACTTAACGTCCGCATCAGTGGCCATTGTTGTCTAAATTTCTGTAACTGAGGTGCTTCACCAGAAGCCACTGTCAATGTTTTGCCCCACACTCGTTTTGCTTATTGCCACCCCTTTTCTTGTTTTGTTGCCCAGCAAAAAAATCTTCTGTTATGTTTTTTTGTTGCAAATGTTAAGTTGCCATAGGTTGAATCAAAATTGCCATCTATGAACTTTTCACCCATGGCCAAAAAAATTCAAAATTGTCGTGGTTTACAAATTTGTATTAAGTTCGAGGCATGGTGCTTCAAAGTACAATGTAAATATACTTTAAAGCTACAGGGCTTAATTAATTTGAAATGTATGGGTATGTTTGAAATCTGGAACACAAATTTTGGCATCTGGATTATCATTGTCACAAAGGGAGATAATTATTCTCTTGATTAATTTTTTTTATCAACATTTTAATTACATGTATTAGAAAAGTGGGAGGAGGAATGACATTTTCTTTACACTATTGTATGGATATACCCAGCTCGTGTGTATGTAGTATTAGCAAAAACAATTACTCCAACTGGCCTATTGTACACTGTCTATAATATTTTAGGTCATCATTTCAAGGGGGATAATCCCTGTTTCTAGCAGGAATAGTCATTTATCCCCCTTTAATACATTTAAAAATTCTGAGCAATTCTCTTTTATTATGGAAAAGATTGAAAACGAAGATATTCTTCTTTTTTTTTAGATTATTATAATTTTTGTTGAGTTGCCCAATAAGGCCATTTTACTGTGTATGGATAAATGGAATGTGAGAAAGATTTAATATTAAGTTGGAGACGAAAACATTGCTATTGTTGTTATTAATGATGTGATGTTTGAACTGGTTCCTGTAATTCTGCTAGATACATTTAGATCTGCTTTCCTAGATGATGTTAGGAAAATGTTATTCTATTTTATAAAAATTACTAACCCAAGTTCATTATCATTGTGATATGTTTGCAGTATTTATCTAAGAACAGAATCTATGTTCAGTCAGCACAAATATTTGTTTACGGGTCATTAATCAAACAATTATTGTGAACATGTGGAACCAATTTGCAGTTCATATGAACCCCAATTAGAATGTTAACATCGGAAGCTTTTGTGGTACTAGTATATAATAATTTATTGTAATGAAATGATTTTAAATTTTTTAATAATTGACTAATAGTAGGCTAATAATTATAATAATAATTAGACTTAAAGTGGCAGTGTCTGTTTTTTTAAAAACATTTAACCGTTTAGAATATACTGATATCTTGTATGTTTGTTTGATGCTCATCATGCTCCATTCGTCTGATGCAACGATTTGCTGTATCTAAATTAGATTACGCGAAATACACTATAAATCTAAATACGGTACAGCGGTATCATTGCGTCAGAAAAATGGAGCGTGGTTCACATCAAAAGTAGAAAATAATATTCTAGATGGTTAAATATTTTTTTTTTAAACAGACACTGCCCCTTTAAGGATAAGATGTTTGCTTATTATGTTGAAGTAAAATTATATTCAACTGAGCACAGGAAAGGTAACAAGATTTACTGTTGCTCAACTTCACAAGAAATAACAATAAGCTGGGGTGCTCATAGTTGCATACGTATGAGCAAATTTGTCTTGCCTCAAAATCAAAAGCATTGCTACTTTTCATAATCTGAGTCCCACAGTAAAATATGACCATACAAAAATATCAGCATATATGTGGCATCGTTAAATAAAACAAACTTTATTTTCCAATAGCCGATGATAAGATAAAAATCAATGTGCTCTAGTGGGGTTGTTAAATAAAACAGTATTTTAACATTGTTACAATCACTCATAGGGTAAATCTATAGAATACTGTAACAATTAGGTCTGTAGTTTATGAAAATATACAAGTTAGTGCTAATGTTATATTAACTATTAATGTATGTTATTTAAATTATATATTGTGATTTGTTGTTGTGAAAGTTTCAAACAAAAAGGAGCTAAATCTTTGCACGCTCATGGCTCAACCTCATATTGTCAAAATGTAAACAAAGTGAATCAGCAAATATATCTTGTTGTACACATACTTTTCTTTGTCTATGGTTAACTTATATTGGAGGAAAATTGTTTTCGACCTTTTTATTTCTTGTTTTATGGATCTGTTGACCTTTAAAAAAAGACATGAAAATCAAATAATTTAAATAATTAGCAATGACATTTGTATGTAATCACTACTACTAGTGTTTAGGTAACGGATGTTTAAAATCTTATTAAATACAAGGGGCTGAATTTACGAAGTATGTTTTTCTCTTACACATGTGTAACTACATACATTTACAATGCTTAAACTCTTCTGTTTAACCAGAAACAGGCTTCGTAATTTCGGCCCAAGATGTTTTCATGTTTATAAACTGTGATAGTAGCAAGGATATAGGTATGTGTATAATCAATAGACTCTTGCGTGTATTTTATATTTGTTTTTAAACATTGGATAGTCAATGATGATCATAGTCAGGTATTGGGCCGTAATAAATTTATACATTTCAGGGATGTGAAGAATGGAATATTATTGATTTTCCAGCATATTCTTTAAAGTGACAGTGTCTTTTTTTAAATATTTAACCATTTAGAATATATCTTGTATGTTTGTTTGATGCGCATCATGCTCCATTCATTTGACGCAATGATTTGCTGTATCGTAATTAGATCACGCGAAATACACTATAAATCCTTGAGGTGGGTCGCCACCTGTCTGCCATCACTATGTCGTAGCGCTATTTGCATGACCTTACCGGTAATATGATACAGCGGTATTTTTGCGTCAGAAAAATGGAGTGTAGTGCACATCAAACAAACGTAGAAGATGTATTCTAAATGGTTAAATATTTTTTTTTAAACAGACACTGCCCCTTTAATAACAGTTATTTGGTATGTCCTGCTCTGTGCAATTTGAAATCAAGGCTGGTAACTACTGGTAGCACCATTTGAATTCTTTATTACTGACAATTCATCATTACTAACATAATTTTAAAAATATTAATTCTTATTTTTTTTTATTAAAACCAAACCCGGACTCCCAGTTTGTTTCAATAGGTTTTTTTAGTATTAATATTTTGTTAATTAGTATTAAAAAGTAGTATGAAAGTGATGGTTATATAATAAAAATGAAATGACTATTAATTTATTATGGCCTATATACAAATTCGTAATGTTATTTTTCAGAATATGAAAGCTTTTGTATTCAGATTATGTTTTAAAAGTTTATTGCCATTGTTAGGTGTTACAAATATTTTATTACACATCTGGCAATTTATTGTGTAATGGATATTACCCGGTGCTTGGATAAAATAGTTTTGTTTCCACAGATATATCAAAGCAATTATTTTAGTGCGCATGAAATTAATACTTTTAAGAAAAAAAATCTTCATAGAACATAATGTATGTGTGTTAATTTAAATAATTTTATTTAAATACATAAAAAAACTGGCTTTTTGATCATTTGTCACATATCTTAAATGGTCACACTCTGTTCTCATGCATTTACCTCATGCATTTACCTCAACATTGTATTATTAAAGTGCTACCAATCTCAAGATATTTCAATATTTATCTACATATCAACTTATTTACTTTTATCAAATATGACATATAATTAGCAACCATCTTTTACTGGGGAAAATATGACATATTTAGCAACAAAGTATTTTAAAGGGGCAAATATGACATAATTATATTTAGCAACCAAGTCTTTTACATGGGCAAATTGACATATATTTACCAACCAACTCTTACAGGGGCAAATTGACATATTTACAAATCAAGTCTTTTACAGGGGCAAATTGACATATATTTACCAACCAAGTCTTTTACATGGGCAAATTGACATATATTTACCAACCAAGTCTTTTACAGGGGCAAATTGACATATATTTACCAACCAAGTCTTTTACAGGGGAATCTCATTTAGTGAGCTATGACCTGCATTATGCCCAAAGTCTCCCCATCATCACAAATCAAAAGGATATGTGCGGAACGTGTATGTATCCTTGATTTCTGAAGATGACAGTCTTCATGCCATGACTAAATATAACATGGATGTACCTAAAACAATAATGTTGTATGAACACTTGAAGTAAATATATGTTCATATGCAGAGTAGGAAAAAGTATTTTATGTGCTTAAATCCAATTAAGGCTCAAATACTATTTCATAGTCAGGTCAGGTACATTTATTTACATGGTTCCATCATATAACTGTTCAAGCACGCTTTCATATTCTGTACTGGACATACATTTAACATGCTTACATCACCGACATACATTTAACATGCTTACATCACCAAGGTGTTCAAACACGCCTGTTGATGGCACAAACAGCAATGGATAGTTGAAAATATCTATTTATAGTGAACATTCACATGCTTATTAAAACTATCGTTGTATTTGTAGTTTGCACATTAGTAAAAGATATCTTTCAATTACAACAAGCTTAGGTCATTTTGAAGTGGGAAAAAACTCTTTTTCTAAGCAAAAAAAATCGACGTTATTTTCAAAAATTGTATCAATGTACTAGACTGTTCAAGTGATATTTCAACAAAACCGTGATGGCATGCATGCTGCAAAAGGTTTGGAGTTTGGGATTCATTCCAATTTCGATTACTTCATTGTAAATGAAATGAAAAAACACGTTCAATGTACATTGTATTATGATATTTTATCATATGACAATTTTGAATCTGTCTGAATAATAAATTTGTACCATCGGAAAATTGTTCTTTTTGTGTGTGTGTGTCTTTTTTATGTACCGATATTATTATATTTATTCCAGTGTTTGTGTATGCAAGTTGACAATATGTTAAAATTACTACCCCTATATTTTGATTTTTATGTAAAATTTGTGTTATGTATTGATGCCACTAGACTAGTTTTTTAATAATCGGCTATTGGAAGCTAAACTTGTATGTACTAGTATTATGGTCATTTTGACACTTTTAGAGGAATCCCACCCTGTGTCCTCACCCCAACCACCCATTAGCTACTGTCCTTTAAGAATGATGAATTTTGAATCTCTAACCAACATAGTTTGGTTGAAATCGGGCTAGTTTGATTCTTTGAGTGGCAACACCTATAATTCGTACAGAAGGCAAACCTTAAAGGACTATTAAACAGGACATAAAAAGACGTTTCTTTACATATTTTAAAAGATACTTATTATATGTTTAATATAAAACATTTAAAATACCACCTAAGTAAGAGAATTAAAATACAAGCAAATAACAACCCCATCTCACACCCGACAGCGTGAGGCGATACATCTTAATAGTCTGGTTGACTTTGTAAAAACAGGCTCTCGTGTGATCGGTGCCAAAATCTGCGGTGGCAATTTTACTTTTTTTTTAATTTGGGGGGCAAAGTTTACCACACACATTTCCACTGTTTTCTATAGAAAATCAAAATAACAAGCAATATGGTGAGAGAAAAGCATAAAATAGGGTCAAAACTTGTTTTTGAATAACATACTGTTGTGAATTAATATATATATTGAAAATAGTTGGTCATCTTGAAAGGATAAACATTTCCTGCCTTATGCTGAAAGATAGTCTGTTTGGCGATGTAATTCTATGATATTTGTGTGCCAAAATTGATTTAAATAACATACACTCATGTGAAAAACAGAGACATACGATGCATTTGTAATACAATGTACAATGGCCATTTGTGTGTACCCCAGCACACATCTACATACTTCATGTAGCTGTGTATGTAACTGCCATGTAAGTTAAGTGTATTTTATTTTAAGGTACTAGAAACGTATTTTCAGGTAATTAACTGGTTGTGTCAAAACACAAAATAAATCTTTGTTGGCTACATCGGTTATTCACTTACCGATCTGAAAATGTGCGTGCTCAAACTCTACCTCGTAAGTTTGATAACCGAGAAAAAACCCAACTCGGTCAGTTTTTAAAAAGTTTGATTGAGCAAATGTTTATTTATTTTATTAAGAAAAACTGGTTTGTCTGTACTTTGAACTTATGTAATTTGCAGAAAGTTCATGATTTTATATACACTTTCCATAATTATAATCC
>JAUTWP010170759.1:0-10247 GCA_033042655.1 Cyathermia naticoides | reverse complement strand
GCGGATCTAGAAATTAAATAAGGGGGTGGCTGGATGGGGTTGACTTCGAGGAAATTAATAAAATTCATTAAATATGTCAGGAAGGGAGGGGTGGCTAGCCACCATATTCACCCCCTCTGGATCCGCCACTGCCAGTGTTTCGCTGGGTATGTTTGTTTATTATGAAGTTACACTGCCAGTGTTTCGCTGGGTATGTTTGTTTATTATGAGGTTACACTGCCAGTGTTTCGCCATGTTTGAGTTGACATCTCATATTACAGCTGTCAACAATAGCGTCTAACAAGTTAAAACACGATGTAAAATAAAGTTTGTTTTGTTTAACGACGACAATGGAGCACATTGATTTTTATCTTATCATCGGTTATTGGAGGTCATACATATCGTCATTTTGACATTTCTTCAGAGGAAACCCGCAGCCGCCACATAGTCTACTCTTTCCGATAAGCAGAAAGGGATCTTTTATATGCACTTTTCCATAGACAGAACAGTAAATACCATGCACGGCCTTTGTTGAACCAGTTGTGGACCACTGGTTGGAACGGAAAATAGCCCAAACTGCAGCTGGGTCCTCTGAGAAGAATCGATCCGACGACCGACTACTTCAAAGGCTGGCACGTTATCGACTGAGCTACGTCCCGCTCCTTGTTTGTGCTATCCTATCTATGGGAAAGTGCATATAAAAGATCCCTTGCTGCTTATCGAAAAAGAGTGCCACTGTGTGGCGGTATCGGATTTCCTCTCTTCTACTAACATTAATATCCTGTACTGCCAGTTCAGGAAGTTGTGGTGTGCTCGTGACAGCATGCTGGACTGGACTGGAAATATGTTTAATGTGCTTACGTCACAAACGTGTTCAAGCACGCCCCTCCTGGGCACGGCTTCCGGATGCCCTACCCAGGACGGGAATGACAGAATTCTTGAAGATTAACGATTAATTGAGAGTAAGCACAAAAATAAGTATAACCGGCCAACAGAGAAGACAAGTGAACACTAATTAAACAAACATTTGACCACTTAGCTACTCGGCCATTAATAGCCATTCAGCTATTCTGTTTAGTGGTAGCTTAAGCCACTTTACTCCAGTTTGTATACTCCGGTAATTAACATGTCCCTGTACGTCTGATCATTGATTTCTGAACTAATTGTTGGTCATTTTGAGTAATTGTTGTGGAGATTAGAGGCAGTTAGAGGAAACTAATTCCTGGCTTTATGCCGAGAAGTGATGAAGATTTGAATGAAAATCTATATATTATATTTCAGAACGTTTACTGCTTCCATTCCATTGATGCATTCAAAACACCATGATTGTATGTATTAGAATATTTACAGCATTCAATGGAACAACATATGTAGCAATATGTTGAACTGGACTTGGGCGAGCGTCTAAATTTATATTTTAAATATTATTAATTTTATTTTTTAATAAATTTAAAAAGACCCCAAATAATACTTTCTTTTCATTTTACCCCCCCCCACCTGTCTTGGACAGAAGAAGATGTAGGCACGTTAGACTGAAAATAGTTTTCACGTGCTTATATTAACAGGGGTGTTCATGTACGCTCCTCCCGTGCATGGCATCAAGTATCCCGAATACCCTAATCAGGACGAGAATGTTAACAGCTTCCATCTTTTACATGCATTTTCTCACATAACCTACAGAACAACACATACCACGGCATTTGATGAACTAATTGTTAACTACTGGTGATTAACATGGTCCAATGCAAACGCTTCCACCGAAATTCCAATAGTAGACTAAAATGGTTCAATTAAAAATAAAGTTTGTTTTGTTTAACGACGCCACTGGAACACTGATTTTTAATCTTAGGCCTATCATCGGTTATTGGACGTCATTCACATGGTAATTTTGACACACTTTTTAAAAGGAAACCCGCTGACGCCACATAGGCTACTCTTTTCGATAAGAACCAAGGGATCTTTTATATGCACTTTTCCATAGACAGAACAGTACATACCACGGCCTTTGATGAACCAGTTCTAAACCACTGATTGGAACGGAATATAGCCCAAACTGCAGCTGGGTCCACTGAGAACGATCGATCCCACGACGACCGCTTCAAAGGCGGACACGCTACCGACTGAGCTACATCCTGCTCTCCAATAGTAGATGACTAAAATGGTTCAAGAGATCCGTGTAAAAAAAAAGTTGACGTGTGAAAAAGCAAATGACGACCATTAACACGATGTCTTAAAATCTATAACTAATCACAGCGCCAGCGTGGTGGGCGAAACAGGAAATTAACAGAGTGAATGTCTTTAGGAATCTGCAATATGCAAATACACGATTTCATTTAATAAGATTAATTATAAGTAATACGTTCCACAATTTTAACCACATTTACAATTACAGGAACTTCATTTTAGAACGGAATTTGTTCTTCTAAAGAAGAAAAAATAAACGTATTGTCATATAAAACAAAATCTAGCTTGACATTGATATTAAAATAACATCATACAGAATAAACGTTAGCTATGGATTAGGAGCAGGAAACAGATTGAAAGTGCTTAAAGTGGCAGTGTCTGGTTTTAAAAATATATTTAACCATTTAGAATATATCTTGTACGTTTGTTTGATGCCCTCCACGCTCCATTCTTCTGACGCAAAATTTGTTGTATCGTAATTAGATCACGCGAAATACACTATAAATCGGCGAGGCGGACCGCCAGTCGTCCGCCATCGCTGTCGTAATGCTATTCACGTGACCTAAGTGTGGTATAGCAGATCGTTGCGTCAGAAGAATGGAGCGTGGTGCGCATCAAAGAAATGTACAAGATATATTCTAAATGGTTAAAAACATATTTTAAATCCAGACACTGCCACTTTAAATACAAACATGGTTCAAACACGCATGCCTTGGACATTTGTGTGGTTTAACTAGATAGTGTGTAAAGACAGGAAGAGCAATGTACTTCTTTTTAATTAAAATTAAATCACGTCTTTAAATAATTTTTTAATTATTAATTTTAGTAATGATCGGGACGTAACTGAATCGGTAGCGTGTCCACCTTTGAAGCGGTTGTTCGTTAAATCAATCCTCAGTGGACCCATTTGCAGTTTAGGCTATTTCCCGTTCCATCCGGTGGTCCACAACTGATTATCAAAGGCAGTGGTATAAGCTGTCCTGTCTGTGGGAAAGTGTAAATAAAATACCCTTGCTGCTTATCAGAAAGAATAACCTAGTAAAGAAATGTGTCAGAATTACAATATCTGTTTGACAAGCAAGTTGTTTAACGTCTACGTTCATAGCCAGGCTGTTATAGCAGACGCCTCTCACGGGCGCAGTTTATGGTTTTATCCATCTACCGCGTCCGTGACACAAATGAAAAAGAAAACTATATAGATCTAAATGTCGCGTTAGTATAATGGGTTGGTATTTGTGATATTAACACAGTCTGTTATTAAACTATAGGCCTACTGCTTTAGTTGCTAACATGAATTAGGGCCTACATATTCCCTTGTAAGATGTCCATAAGGCTGCAAAGTGCTGCTCCAAATGGGAGTATGCTTGAGCAGTTAGCAATAGGAAGAACGTTGAAAGCATTACCCTGACAATGACTTACAAAGTAATGTAGGGCGAAAATTACGAATTCCTATTGACACAGATTAACAACGTAACTTCAAACTCCATTGTGGGCTATTGTTACACACACTATATATATATATATATAGTCTGTCAACAATACGTGTATTTTGTAATAATATGAGAAACGTTAAGGTTTATTTTATTATTATTTAAGACAAACAATTTTTTTTAAATCAAAATAGGCATTATCTATATATCAGTACTTACCAATATTAAAGAGCCAAGTTCCCGTATCAGTGGTTGTCATAGAAACCTTTACTAATCGTAAATCAAAAACTTCTCCATAATCCATTTGCAGCAGTGGTTCAGTGCCGCCAACTACCATACCGAGTCCTATTTCGAATTTGCCCTGGTTGTCCCAGCGCAACCAAAACGGGATATATTTGTTGCAGTCGAGGACAGTTTGCTTTGTTATGTCGCCGTAAGTGCACGAGCCAGAAGCGCAGTGAGAGTTGGCGAAGGTATGGTGTTCCTCGTCGCCATTCGACTTGTCTCCCAACCGCACGTAGACATACTTCTTCACAACGTGTTTTTCAGTGAACAGAATCTCTCCTCCTTGACAGGCCTTCAGAGCAATGACTAACCACGTCTTTGGAATCAAGTCAACACCGTTGTCAATCATGTAATACCAATCTTGATTGTTTGCTCGTTGTCCAACCCATCGGCCTGAAGAGAAACAACTTTAACATGTAGAGGTTTTAGGTAATGGTCAACGACTCATCATAATCATTTTTACCATGGCTTGTCTATAGAGAATAATGTACTATTAGTTATAACGTTCCTTTTTACTTTGAGATTGAGTACCATCATTTCTGATTATTTGAGACAATAAATGATATGCAAAATGGATGAACTCCTATCTATGATGGTACTCAATCTGTAGGTATACTGACTACTTCGGATTTCTTGCAACTTTAGCCAGGAACGAGATTTTCCACTGACATACTCGCACAATTTTTTTAAACACGTGAAAACTAACGAGTAACGGCATTCTGGGTTCATCCGCCTAAACCAAGACTATGCATTGCAGGTGACTTCAGTACCATCCGCCAATCTTACAAACCCCCGATGAAACTTCCTCTAAACACACACAGCAATCACTGACCACACCAATCATACCTGCCGCTCATCAGCTATACGATATGCCAACCACTGGGACATATTCCTCACCTACTGCACAGATCCCTTCATCACCCAGATCTGCAACCACAGTCAACTCCCAGTAGCCAGCAACATCAACCCCAGCCAACTGCACCAAAGAAGGTGATCAACATACAACCAGGGTCACACCTCTCACACCATCCAGCTCCCTCGTGTCATGCTTTGTGTATACATAATATTACACCTCACTCCAACAAAAGCCGGTCACCCCACCTAGTACACCTGCCTCTGCAACTGAAAGTGCCAAACGGATCAGGAGACCTCTGTGGCAAATATCCGGTGACTACGAAATGGACAGCATAGCACATGGGGCACAATAACCCCCTTTGTTATTGCACTCATGATGCTTGATGTGATAGTATACCGAAATGACAGCATCCACCTTGTTCCTTCAGAAACTTTTCGTTGATTTTTCCACACCAATTGTGACGTTTCAGAATTATTCTAAGTGACTCAATATGTTATTATTATTTTATTAGTCCTCACTACATCTCCAATCAGAGACATACCAAAGACTTGGGGAGATAGAGAATAATGTACTATTATAACGTTCCTTTTTTACTTTCAGATTGAGTACCATCATTTGTGATTATTTGAGACAATAAATGATATACAAAATGGATGAACTATCTAGTCTATATACAGTTAATGTTAAATATATAACATATGGAATAATTTAACAGCACCATAGCCTACGGATCCGACTGGCCTAATCTGTCTTAGTAGAGATCTTGGGCAGAAAATATAATTTGCTTCCTGGATAGCCCATTTTACTCTTTTGAAATACAAAACTGCTGCAGCTTCCCGGGGCTCCGCCCCCGGGACCTCCTAAGAGGGCGCTGCCTCCTAGTCTGACCAATTTCAAAATTAAGGCTACGACGCTGATTAAGTATTTAATATTTTAGAATAGATGTTCCAGGGTTGTTTTCTGCCCATGGAAAACCTTTCTTCTGAACAAATCAACCACTGTCTTATTCCAAGATGCATTCAGATGTACCGGTAATGCCATTATAATATATGTGTGGATAATGTCTCTTGTCTGACCTCGGACTTCCTCTACTAGTTCTGTCCAAATTGTGCAGCAAATTATTGTACGCATGATAGTAGTGAAGTGCATGTTGCCCTTCCAAGGAGTGTGGCAATGTAGGTTTTCTTTGTAGTAGTAGTAGGCTATGTTTATGAACTAACCTTGACCGTGTGATAAAGCAACGACTGCTAACCCCAAAACGAATTCTTTCCATGTCATCATCTTGATCTGAATAATAATAATAATGATGGTTGGTTATACTTAAATGCTACTTATTTCCGTTCTTACACCCAATTAATGTTCAAGCACGCTGTCATAGGCACACAACTCGGCTTCCTGAGCCGTCTGCCCAGGACATATATTAATGTTAGCATAAGAGAGGAAACCTGCTGTCGCTACATGGGTTACTTTTCCGATAAGCAGCAATGGCTTTTTTATGTGCATTTTTGCCAAGAACAGGACATCTTCACAAATCCTTATATTGGCCATGACGTATGTTACACAAATTATGAGACACGATACGACCGCCCTCTATTAGAAGAAAATGTGTAACTGATTATGTTCCGTATTCCATGACATCGCTGACCAATCAAAGCATCGGTAACCTCCGAAACTATTGAAAGGAATTCACTTATGATTGCATAATACCAAATCAATTCCCACTGACTGCTGACCAAATACACGTTTATTAATTAATAGGTCATAGATAATAGTATTTTCACAAATATTAACTGTCACATATTATTACCAATATTAGATGCAGTAGCAGTTACTCGTTATGATTTTGTCAAAGCTCCTCAAACTTAGAAACGAAAATATTTTATTTTGTGCAGTAATCGTATTTGGAAACTTTTAAATTTCCAAGCGACGTGATTCGCCCAATGAGATCTTATCGCATCCAATGAAATTTAATCATTTCGTGTCTCAAAAAATCGCCTACATACGTCAAGGCGTTATAGTCTGGTCCAATATTCTCAAGAGGCTTTAAAAAAGTGTTGTAGGCATTTTGTGTTAAAAGTAAGCAAACATATTTTTTACCATATTTCAGGGGTGCTAATTTCAAATCTGTTGTTTGCCCCGATCGATTTTGGGGCTTTGACCCCCTAAAATTCTAAACAAAATGGCAGACACGCAGAATATTTTGAATCCACAGTTATACAAAATGACCAATATTGAACATTTCGTAAGTTAACTGAAGTTTGATAAATAAATTTTAAAAGTTGATTAATTTTTAGTCACTGCATTCAATAAAATATTTCTCATGTTCTAATTTTATTCACACCCCTAAAATTATTACTCAGTAGATAATAGCCGTTGATAAAGAAGACATACAAGTTTATCAAAACAAATTTACAAAAGTTAATTGCTACACCTTACCTTCTTCACGATGCTGTTTTTACAGGCAATGTCCGATAATTCTGACTAGGCTACCATCACAAATGAAGTACTAATCCTTATCAACCTAAGTACAAAATGAATAACGTCATTAGAATCAGAATATCATTTCTTATGGGACAGTCGAAATCATGGCTCCTTCGACCATTTTATAAAATGACTAAGCATGTTATTTACAAAATGTAAAACTTGGGTTTTTTCAACTATGGGTGGGAATTGTACGATCACGAAATTACTGATATACTAAAAACTAGCCCATACACGTAAATATTGTTTTGATTTATCCGATTTATCGGTTAAAATGTCGTGACAGATTATAATATATTCACAGTTTGTGACTCGTACTCGTTTACTAACTAATAATCTGCAACATCTTATACTAGTGTTTGCTTTCACCGACACTCGAACTCAGCACGATAGTATTTATTCGTAGTGTCTCTATTATGATAAGATAACTCACACCGTCGCGTGCTCGGGAAAATGAACGTCAAACAAAAACTCATCACGCGCGGGTGAAGTAGGTGAGACCACCAATGAAAGCGAACAGTTTCAGGATTCAAAATATTCTATAGATAGCAACCATACTAAATCGTATATGTTTTGTTATCGAATTTTTGTTTCATAAATCATAAAGATTAAAGGTTCAAGCATGTGATCATGTTTGAGGAAAGCGCTTCTAGGATATAGTTCTACTATAGTATAGATTATTAACCTTGATGTCTTTTACCAAAATATACCTTTGGGACTAGAACTTTTTTAAATTTTACTTTTATTATTATTTTTATTTTGCTTATGAAAACCCCAAAATGAAAACCAACTCACAGTTTTAGCATCATGATGACCTGTTCATATACCATCTATACGTATGATTATATGAAGGTTACGAGTCTTAAGACAATCACAGCCATTTGGGTTTTAAAAAATGAAAATAGCACCAAGTGTAATTTAGCTCGTGGAAACGGTATAGATTGTTTGTTTATATATTTTATATATAAAAAAGACGTTATTTTTCACCCACTCTTTAAATACACAGCAGCTTACACTAACTTTAAAACTGTTGAATATCAAGCACTTACAAGTGTAACAAGGATTTTTGAGAGACGAGGGTGAGTCGGCGGGCACATTTTTTCATATTTTATAACAATTGTTTTTGTTTATATCGTGTAAATTATTTAAATATCCGTGATTGGAGTGGGTCAAGATTTTAAAAATATCCTAGGTTAGTAATTTTTTTATTATTATTTTTTGTAATTATGTTATTTCCAACTATGATACTGCCTCTTTAATTTGTTTTTAAACACGAGTAGTCGAACATAATATAACTCTTTCTGTAAAAAGTGTTAAACGGTCAATACTTCCTCTTGGTGTTCGAAGAGGGAAAGTGTGTAGGAAATTAGTGATGATCCTTGTATACCGATTTATACCATACCCTAGTTAACATAGATTTTTCTGTGTCGGACGAACATATTTTATCTGTAAGTGTACACTTGTCTTGGGTTTTACACCGGGTAATATGAAGTAGGTAAAACCTACGTCTACGAAGCTCGCCTCTAGTAGCTCTACTACTCGGTCTACTACTGTACTGCTCTAGGCTTTGTTATTGAATTTGAACCGTAGGCGTAGATAAACATCATTTTGATATTTTTTAACAACTTTAATGGTCTCTATCGATATCAGTCTCCAGTCAGTTTAACACATGTATATATTATTATTATAAGTAAATGGAAAATATGTCTTTAGTTGAGAATTTCTTCACAATTACGTGTAACTTTATATGATGATTTATATTTACATTATTTTAATTCTAGGTGTGTTTGTATGTACATTCAAGATGGAGAGTACATTTAGCATTGGTTTGAAGTACAACATTGCACCTCATCAGGAGTATCTGCTCCAAGGCACCATCATTGACTCACACATAGAAATACTACTACATCGTCTCCGTGGACTCTGTGACAACACAGACAGCAACCTGGAGAGATTCAGTGACCATGAAATGGTGTTCACACTCCGTAAGTTATTCACATTTAATTCAAAATCAATTTACTTGATAACCTTATAAGTTACATCAGTTTATCATTTAGAAGAGTAAAATCTCAACCTCCATCATAGTTTAAAATTCTTTTTGGGGAAATCTAGGCGAGTAAAAATAAAATACTTTTTTAAAAGCCAAGCATTGATTCGGGTTGAGGCCCAAGGAGCCATTGTCCCCTATTTTTTGTCAAACAAGAGGCGGTGAATTATATCTAAACAAGATTCAATTGGGACCAACAAAACATGCCAGTTTAGACAGAGTGCTGGTATAGACAGATTTCATCTAGAGTTATGGAGTTGGACAGGACTTTGAAATCATGCTGGTTTACACAGAAATCCAGATTAGACAAATGTTGGTTTAGACAGTCCAATTTACATACATTACAGAATACACCAAACATTTAAAATATGGAAGACACTGCACCAAAATCAGGTTACCTGAAAATTGAAATATTTAATTTTTTTTTATTAATTAACTATTTAGAATATATCTTCCATGTTTGTTTTTTTCCAATAACTTGTTAATGTTATTCTTTTGACGTCTTTTCATTGAACTTTGTATTTAACAGGTGGTCCAGTAGCTCAGCCAACCAATTTTGTGTTGTTTCGAGTGAGACGTTCCTTAGACACACCGGATGCAGCTTAGTAAGTTGGTTTAACTGTAACATGGAGCGGAATGTAGCTCAGTCTTTAGTGTGCCTACCTTTGAAGCGCTCAGTCATCAGATCGATCCTTCTCAGTGAACCAATCTGCAGCTTGGGCTATTTTCCGTTCCAACCAGTGCTCACAACTGGTCCATCAAATGCTGTGGTATGTGCTATCCAGTCTGGGTTAAAGTGCATATAAAAGATCCCTTGCTGCTTATCAAAAAGAATAGCCTATGTGGCAACAGTGATTTCCTTCGGAAAAGTGTGTCAAAATGACCATATGAATCACTTCCAATAGCCGATTATAAGATAAAAATCAAAGTGCTCCAGTGGCGTCGTTATAAAAAAAAAAAAAAATGAAACATGTTGGTAGGAAGA
>JAUTWP010170748.1:0-10248 GCA_033042655.1 Cyathermia naticoides | reverse complement strand
ACTAAATTAGCTGATTTGGGATAAAATAAATACGACCTCTGAAAAAAGGTAGCTGCTTACTACAGGTGGCCGCTTGAGCAGGTTTGACTGTATATACAAGACCAGGCCATTGTACCGCGTAGCTCAATGGGTTGACTTGATACGTCGACCTCATGCTGTGTACAAACACTGGACTACACATAAGCCATTCTTTTCTGTATTAACTTGCTGTACTGTCTTGTTGTGCTCCTGCCTGGGAGATTCCAGTCAATATAGGCTAACCGTCAAGCTAAAAGTACATAGCTTACAACGCCAGGTGTTAAAGTTTTTTTTTAAATGATAATAGGATTTTATTTGACCATAATTTAATAGAATATTCTCCATTAACTAAATAGAAAGTGGGTTAGAAAGGTTCGTGTTGGTCAAATACAAAGATCCGAGGGTAATAAAAATGTTTTCATTAGTAAGGTACAAACGTCTACATTGTTTAAATAAAAAGAAAGTGTTTTGTTTAACGACGTCGCTGGAACACATTGATTTTTATTTTATCATCGGTTATTGGACGTCATTCATATGGTAATTTTGACACATTTTTAGAGGAAAACCGCTGTCGTCACATTCTTTTCTTTTTGATAAGCAGCAAGTGATCCTTCATCTGCACTTCTCACAGACAGGACAACAGACACCACGGCCTTTGGTGAACCAGTTTTGGACCAATGGTTGGATCAGAAAATAGCCTAAATGGCAAATGGGATCTCTGAGAAGGATCGATCCGATGACCAACCGTTTCACTGGCGGACACGCTACCGTTTGAGCAACGTCCCCCGCCTGATATAATTGTATTACACGCATTCCACTCCACCATGAAATACCAACTCAGTCCATGCGTGTGACTTGAAATAAAAACAATTTTTAAATAATAATAAAATAACAATTTTCCTTTCATCTACACACCGGAATTTATCTCTACTTTTATACCTGTCCAAACAATTTACAAAAACGTATTTAAAAATAGTCAATTTCTTTAGGAGACTAACATACTTTTTAAACCACAGGCGTTCTAATTCAAATGAATAAAATTCAAGATGCGTCTAAAAATTGGAATTTATCTTTACTTTGATATGTCTTCAAATCAATTTACAAAACAATATATCAAAAACAGTCAATCCTTATAAATTATTAACATACTCGTTAACACCCCCGCCTTATAGAATGTTAAAATACTTTTTATCCCTGTACCCCTTATAAAATATTAACATATTCTTTAACACACACACCCCCCCCACACACACACACACGCCCCTCTCATCCTGACATCTATTAAAATTTAACGCATTACATTCCTCGGGCGTTCCAATCCTGTTGAGTGAAATCATCCAAGGTGCGTTGGCTTCAGTAACATTGTTTAAAGTGTCAGTTTCTGGTTTAAAAACTATTTAACCATTTAGAATATATATTCTACGTTTGTTTGATGTGCACCACGCTCCATTTTTCTGACGCAATGATACCGCCGTACCACATTTAGGTCACGCGAATAGCGCCACGACATAGCGATGGCGACCAGGTGGCGACCCGCCTTGAGGATTTATGGTGTATTTCTCGTGATCTAATTTAGATACAGCAAATCGGTGCGTTAGACGAATGGAGCGTGTTGCTCGTCAAACAAAGGTACACGATATATTCTAAATGGTTAAATATTTAAAAAAAACAGACACTGCCACTTTAATTCTACCTGTCTTGAACGCGTAAAAGCGCACAATTAGATCAGTTAGACAAAGCATCGTGAAGCGCAGATCAAAGAAGGGCAACGCTATGAAGATTGAAATGGGTGAACTATTATCTGCGTGGGAGACGGACTAAAATCCTTAAGGTAATAAAGCCGAGGGTATCAATAAAGTTAAAAGAAGAAGAAAAAAACAACAATGATGCGTGGAATGTGAGGAACGTTATGAATGAGATATCCAAAACAATCGAGCGAGGGAGGAGGGATAATCCGTGAACCGTACTCTGGCTTCGGGCCGACATTTCTCCGAGACAGGTTTACCAAAGACGTTGTAATTAGCCGTGTATGGATTACCAAGCATTAGAGAGGGAAACCAGAAGTGTTGCGGGAGATCATTTCTGAGTCCACGACAATCTCCGGAAACAGCCGAACGACGCCGAGCTCAAAAGTGGTCATTGTTGAACTTCGGCTTTCGGCAAACACCAAACGACCTCTGAAATATTTGGCAATATCTGAGTGTATCGGGGGCTTGGTTTTCTGGTCAGGTTTACCAGATGAACTTTAAATGTTTGACAACACTTTATTAAAAAATGTCATTGATTTTAAACCCGCGCATAGAATATCTGAAAAAAACAAAAAACAGAAATGACGTAGAAAATGTTTGGCATTTGCCAGACAACATTGACTGAGAATATACACAGATTTGTTTGGTTTGTTAACATCTCCGCAGTCTTGTTCTGAAAAACTGACCTTCAAGTAATTAAAGTAAAGTTTGTTTTGTCTAACGACGCCATTGGGGCACATTGATTTTTTTTTACCTTATTAGCGGCTATTGGACGTCATTCATATGGCCATTTTGACATATATCTTTCTATAGGAAGCCCGCTGCCGCCACATAGGCTACTCTTTCCGATAACAGCAAGGGATCTTTTATATGGACTTCCAAACAGACAGGACAGCACATAACACGGTATTTGGTGAACTAGTTGTAGAGCACTGTTTGAAATAGAAAATAGCCTAAACTGCAGATGGGCACTGAGAAGGATCGATCCGACGACCGACCTCTTAAAAGGTGGGTACGCTACCGACTGAGTTACATTCCGCTCCCTTCAATCAAGCAATTAAGTTCTGTATGCGATGTTCCACAGTGGCACATATATTTCTCCATCTTGAATTTCAATGTTTGTAGAAATACTGTGGTAATTTTGCCATAATCAACCCTTCCCGCATCTCGTTATTTTTACCCACTTCATTAGTATTATTTTTTATTATTAAATTATTGTTTCACACATCTCATTTCGCCAGTTGCTATTCGCCAAACACCAAGAACTGTTGGCATTAAACTACCATTGAGTATCATGATGGGGTTTTTTATAGCATGAACACAGTAATTTAAATTCATAACATATTGTACCCAAAACACTACGTACCTTGAAACAAGCAGTCTTTAAAAGTTTACACATAAATAAATTCAAACACAGCTACACCCTAATGTCAATGTTTTGGATGGCTAATATCGTCATTGTTTTGGGGGACAACTGCGCAGATTACGATGTGTTTGCGACATTACTACGTAATTGCGTCGCACGGCGTCAACGACGGCAAACAGACGCCATAAGCCACGTATCTTCGTGAAGGTCTAGTATTATGAGAGTGACCCCAGAGCGTGCAAGGCCATCGAATGCCATGATCTTGTGTTTTGGCGCCCATGCGAGAGTGCTCTGTTTAAACAAGACGCTGCTTAAGACTTGACCGCTGACTACTCCGTGTTGACCAGCTACCGCAGCCCACCTGGTTAGATAAACACCGCCAACCAATTACTCCCTTCTTCCGCCATCTTCTTAATGAACATTCGTTATGGTCAATCTTGACACGAGCTGAAAGCCTTGAAAGAGAAGGAAAGAAATTCGTCTGGTAAAGCACCCGGCGAAGTCGAATGCAGTGCCAGTATCAGCGTGCTTGAACATATGGTTCCGCCATCATCATAATGAATATATTATTCGTTATGGTCAAACTTGACACGAGCTGAAAGCCTTGAAAGAGAAGAAAAGAAATTCGTCTTTGGTAAAGCACCCGGCGAAGAAGTCGAAAGCAGTGTCAGTAGCATCGTGCTTGAACATATGGTTCCGCTATCATCATAATGAACATTCGTTATGGTCAATCTTGACACGGGGTCAAAGTCTTGCAAGGGAGGGAAAGAAATATGTCTTGGGGTTTTGTCCCAGACCCAGTGGGTGGCTTGAACCATAAAGAGCTCATGGGAGAGGGGTCTGGCTCTGAATGTAGACGTTAAACAATATATCCTATCCAACGTATTGGGTAGATCACCCGGCAAAGTCGAATGCAGTGCCGGTATGATCGTGTTTGAACATCTGGTTCTACCAAATGAACATTCGTTGAAAGGAAAAAAGCATGGAATTATTTGTTTAACAACATCCCAGCACAAAACACATTTATTTTTAATTGTCAGCTGTTGGACGTGAAACATAATTATGGCCATTCTGACACAAGAGGAAACCCACTGCCGTCACATGGGCTACTCTTTCCAAAAAACAGAAATGATCCCTTATAGGCACTTTCCCATAGAAAGGACAGTACATACCACGGTCTTTGATGAACCAGTTGTTAACCACTGGTAGGAACGGAACATAGCCCAAACTGCGGATGGATCCATTGAGAAGGATCGATCAAATGACCGACCACGTCACAGGCCCAAAACAAAAATATAAAACCACTTCTTGCTAATTCTCTTTTGGTGAGTAAAATTCAATAGTTAACATCCTACGAGATTGTCAATCCCGTTCCACTATGGAATGTTTTTATATACAATACATTTTCTCTTGTCTTTTATCCGTGGAATGTTTTTTCATACAATAGATTTTATTTTATCTTTATCTACGATCATAATTCAGCGATAAGACGGCTTGGATTACGAAATTGCACCCTCCCACGCATTCCTAAAACGTTACTGCTAGGGATTTCGAAATCTCCGCAAACATGTTTGTGGGAGGCAAGGTGTCATGGAGTGAATCCCTGCACGAGATTTCTTTATCACAAATGAACAACGCAGAACCACCGAGTGCAACACATACACAACCACCGAGTGCAACTCTGTAGGTCACTTAAAAAGAAAGGAATGTTTAAAAAACATCTCAGGATAGTATTTGTTAGCGGCGACTAATGCGGCCGCACACACACACGACACACTCGAGACGCACTCAGATAAAAGTTTGTTTTGTTTAACGATGCTACTGGAACACATTGATTTTCATCTTATCATCGGTTATTGGACGTCATTCATATGGTCATTTTGACACATTTTTTTTAGAAGAAAACCCGCTGCTGTCACATAGGCTTCTCTTTTTCGATAAGCAGCAAGGGATCTTTTATATGCACTTTCCCACAGAAAGGAAAGCACATAGCACGGCCTTTGATGAACCAGTTGTGCAGCACTGGTTGGAACGGGAAATAGACCAAACTGCAGCTAGGTCCACTGAGAAGCATCGATCCCACGACCGACCGCGGGCACTACCGACTGAACTACATCCTGCTTTGATATTATTTGTTAGCGGCGACTAATGCGGCCGCACACCTACACGACTCACTCGAAACACAGACCGAATTGCCGGTGTGGTTAATGTATATCATGGTCATAGAGTTTGTTTTATACCCACATGTTTCTTGTAACGCCTCATATAACATTTTATCCTGCTTATTCATGTCAAGTCAAATGATTTAACGTCCACATTCAGAACAAGCTGTTATAGCCGATGCCTATCTTGGGCCCCAGTTATGACATCGGTTATTACTAATGTCAATTCTAGTCAAGTCAAACGTTTTAATCTATAAGATTTTACAAAAATAACACTTTTCATCTCCGAGCGACATAAATTCGGAAAAAAGGTAAATACTGCCCCAGGGGTGGGAGTTAATGTGGGCATGTATAATGCTCATATTTAGCATGATAATACCCCTCAACATGAGGTATGTACATACATCAAATTTTTTATTTATAAATTAACAAAATATTTTTGACAAAAATAACTCTTTTCATGTCAAGGCGACATAATTATTACAGAAAACAGGTAAATAGGCTACCGCCCGGGGGTTAATAAGAGCATGTACGGTGTTCATAATATGATAATACCTCTCAAGATGAAATAAGTACCTATTATGAAAACATGTACCTACTACATGCATATGAAAACATTTACCTTTTTTCGTTTTCCTTAATATGTTGCTCTGTAAAAAATGTTTTATTAAATATTGTTTATATAGGCACATACTTCATGTTGATGGGTATTATCAAGCTAAATATGAATACTGTGTATGCCCGCATTAACCCCCGAGCGGTGTTTTAGTCCACGGGCAGTATTGACCTTTTTTCATTTTCCGTAATATGTCGCTGGGAGATGAAGTGTTATTTTTGTCAAAAATATATTATTATTCTTTTTTATAGGCACATACTTCATGTTGAGGAGTATTAGCATGTTAAATATGAATACTATTATGTCCGCATTAACCTCTGGGCGGTGTTTTAGTCCCAGGGCCGTATTTACCTCTTTTTTCCGTAATATGTCGCTCGGAGAAGAAAATTGTTATTTTTGTCAAAAGAATTTAGTTAAAAAATTGTATAGGTACATACTTCATGTTGAGGGGTATTATTATCATGCTAACTATTTAGACTGTGTATGCCCGCATTAACCACCAGGCGGAGTTTTAGTGCGCAGCGAAAAAAAATACCCAGCGGTAAACACACAGGCTTCTCACTTCCTTTGTAGACGAGTCGCACATCTGACGTCACAAGCCACGCGAGAGGCCAGCTCATTAAAAGTCGGGAGAATCGGCGAGGACTTGAAACTTACGCATTGTTTTTTTGTTAAAAGCTATTTATACTTAACTTAGTCTAAATTTAATATCTGAAATATATTAAGGTATTCCACCATAAAGTAGACAAACATATGATGTTAGTTCACAAGTCCTTTAAAAAGATAACGACGTAGTTTCCTTTAGGAACGACCTCTGGTCCTGGTCAGAGCGTGCTTGAACATTATCTGATGGAAGCACGTAAATGATCTTCCCGCCCCTCCTACGACGTGTTTTCACTACCAACGAATCACGTGTTTACTAATGACGTCATTGCCCCAATAACCAATGTTTATTCCCAATTTCCCAGCTGCAGGTTTGAGAACAGAGTGTATGTGCCCCTCATGAAATCCACCAAAGATGTCAAATGACATTTTGCCGCTTCTTTACGTTTAGGGCAAAACGGCAAAGTCTAACCGTGACTGAAGCACGGACCGATGTCGCCGGGTTCACGGACTAGTAAGGTGGTACGTGATAATCGTAAAATAACCCAGAAAAACTAACACAAGCCTAAGGTAATATGATGCAGGCCCAAGAAAGTGATAATAATTTGTTTTTATGTCAAACAGATTTGTAAGAGAACTGATTTTTTTTAATAAAGTGCTGTTACCAAACTTGTTTCAGCATTTATTGCGATTACATTTATAAGTATGTGTTCATAAAGACCACCGACAGATTACAAAATGGTAATTATCACGAGGTGGCCGTTGCATACAAGGTGAAATGCATACACATGTGGTATGTGTTGTCCTATCCTTCCAATCTAAAGTACATTGTAATATCGGCTGGACCACATAGTGACATCCAATAGCCGATTCTATTTTTGTGTTGAGTGTCGTTTAACAAATATTTCTTATTATTATAGTATCGTACGTTTGTATTGATCATGTATCACAAATATGTTATTTGACCTACAATACAAACCAACTAAACACTGTGTCATTATACAAACATTCCTGTCTTTAGATCAGGGCCATCTATACAATAAAATACAATGTATACTATTTCAGTACAATTGGTTGATCTTGCAATAGAACAGATTGATAATACACTGTAAATATATCAAAGATCAATACCCGAAGACATTGAACTGGACTGGACTGGACAAAAATTTAACGTGTTTCCATCACTAAATAAGTGTTCAAGCACGCCTCTCTTGGTCACAAACTCCGAGCTTGCCAGAGTTTCTGTCCAAGGCAGGAAGTCATTGAACTGGACAGACTGGATAAAAATTTAACGTGCTTACATCACTAAATAAGTGTTCAAGTACGCCTGTCTTGGTCACAAACTCCGAGCTTGCCAGAGTTTCTGTCCAAGACAAGAATCATTGACTGAACTGGACAAAAATTCAACATGCTTACCTCACTAAATAAGTGTTCAAGCACGCCTCTCATGGGCACAAACTCCGACATAGCCAGAGATTCTGTCAAAAACAGGAAGGGGATGGGGGGAGTCATTGAACTTATCTCATTCTGTTTATATCTTTTTGGTCTATTTTCGTAAAGAAAAAAAACAAACCAATAGCTAAGCAAACAAAACCTTTGCTAAGATGTCGGTGCGTCCTAAACTATGTATACGACAGCTGTATGTTGTTAACGTACCCGACTCTGTCAAGCCATTGTGCTTATCTGCCATGGAAAGAGGTCATTGTTTGGAGGGACAATCGCGACAAACTGCCCCATGACAAGACAATAGAGCGAGGAGGGGAAACCGTAAGACAAGCAAGGAGTATCTATTGACCAATTTAAGCTTTCGGACACGAAAAGGCCTTAAGCGAGGTGGACAGTGGGGTGAGTGACAAAGGAGAAACTATTGTGGGAGCCCGGAGCCTCGAAACCCAATCAGTAATCTTTAACGTGATGTCCAGCCCCTTCAACTTGTAAAGTCGGCGATGCGAGGCAAAGGGTCTGTTGTTAACAGTTAACCACATGGTTTGGATGCTGACCATCCGATACCATTGACAAAAACAAACTACAAAGCAGTGATTCACAAATCGTGTAGCTGAGTTTGTGGTTTGCTCCATTCATTATGGGAAAGTACTCATATGAAGAAACCGCGTGCTAATTTTAAAGTAGTTTATGTGGCTGTAACGAGTTTTTTCATTCACATTCACAAAAGTAAAGTTTATTTTGTTTAACGACGCTAGAACACATTGATTTTTTATTTTATCATCGGGTATAGCACGTCATACATATATATGGTCATTTTGACACATGTTTTAGAGAAAACCCGCTGCCGATACATAGGTTACTATTTTCGATAAGCAGCAAGGATCTTTTTTATACACAGGACAGCACATACCACGGCCTTTATTGAAGCAGTTGTGGAGCACTAGTTGGAACGGAAAATAGCCCAAACTGCAGATGGGTTCACTGAGAAGGATCGATCCAACGACAAACCGCTTCTAAGGCGGACACACTACCAACTGAGCTACATCCCGCTCGAATTTGAAAGAATAGCTTATGTGACTGTAACGAGTTTCTTCATTCACACTGACAAATTAACTGGTTTAATCAGACTGTTTTTTTACTGTTAGAATAACGTGATTGAAACTGGTTTCTTAATTGACGTTGACAAATTAACTCCTGGGTTAATCAGTTGGCCTTGAAGTTGAATCAGAGCAGATTTAGATAGGTTTGATGGCATATTGCCATTATTAAATGTGCTGTTTATGTCCAATTTTTTTAATCCTTATAGAAAAGACTTTTTATAAACCCAATGACCTAGGCTTTTTTACAAACACACCTTGAACTGCATTGTACAGTGAAATTATTTCAACATGACAATGGCCTATTTAATTTGCGTGTTTTTTGTGTGATAGCTAAACCAGGCTGTGAATTAGATCAGTACTGCCACGCTCGAACGAATAAAAAAAAAAAAACACGAAGAAAAAAAAGAAGAAAGAAAGAAACAGCGGAGCACGTAAACAAAACATAATATATCTGGCACATACTTGTGAATAACGAAACAAGATCTAGAGATTGGCTATAACGATATTACGATAGTTTGTTTTCATCTACGACACAATTTAAATCTGTTCTTGTAACCTGTGCTGATATTGCACGATTTGCTGATACGAGTATTGCACGAACTGTAACCTTGCCGTACTGAACCAATCAATAATGCAATTATGTCAGTATTCGCCATTCCACTACATTGCACTCTACGATGCCGTGTGTAGATAGGTGTAATAGTATATGAATATTCAGAGTATATAAATATTCAGCGTTTATGCATATTCAGCGTTTATGAATATTCAGCGAATATGAATACTAAGTTTTTTTCATAACGTGTAAGTACATGTATATAAATATTCAACATATACATAGGTATATTCATTAACCCACTAGCTTTAACAGCCCCAAAAGTACATTACTAAGTCCAGAAACTGTTCAATGGTTAAAAGGGAAACCAATATACAGTTAAACCTATCTAAACAGGACACCCACGGAACCAAATAAAAAAATGTCAGAGGTTTCCGGTTTTCAGAGATTAAACTGACACATTGAGACCGAACTGTTTGTCCAGTTTTGACGGGATTCCGGTTTAGACAGAAGCAACTGTAACAGATTTTCATGTTATACGAGCCACAACGGAACAGTAAAAAGTAAAGTTTGTTTTATTTAACGACGCCACTGGAGCACATTGATTTTATCTTATCATCGGCTATTGGAC
This sequence comes from Cyathermia naticoides, assembly GCA_033042655.1. Classification (NCBI taxonomy): domain Eukaryota; kingdom Metazoa; phylum Mollusca; class Gastropoda; order Neomphalida; family Neomphalidae; genus Cyathermia; species Cyathermia naticoides. The sequence continues at coordinate 5 of JAUTWP010170748.1, read as the reverse complement.
GTCAT
>JAUTWP010170737.1:0-10248 GCA_033042655.1 Cyathermia naticoides | reverse complement strand
GAAACCTGCTCCTGCCACATAGTCTACTCTTTTTGATAAGCAGCAAGGGATCTTTTATATGCATTTTCCAACAGACAAGACAGCACATATCACGACCTTTTTATGAACCAGTTGTGAAGCACTGATTGGAACAGAAAATAGCCCAAAACTGCAGATGGGTCCACTGAGAAGGTTCGATCCGACGACCGACCGCTTCAAAGGCGGGAACGCTACTGACTGAGCTACACCCCGGTCCTTTGTGTATTGAGGATACGAAATTGTATGACATGCCACGAACGATGTTCAGAGTAACTTGCAAAGCTAATAATGAATTTTATAAATGTTGATTTAACATCCCAGTGCACCTCTGCGAACCCCTACGAACCATTAACGAATACAACTTAAATGTCAAATGTGTGACGATCGAATAACTACTTACACGAACTTCGTCGTATCGATCCTTCTCAGTGGACCCAATTGCAGTTTGGGCTATTTTAACCTGATAACACTTCTAATTATCAGATAGGTGTTATTGGGCTACCGGAAGTCTTGATTGCACGATAAAAAACCCATAGCATTCTGTCTTAGAAAAATAATGTGGTTTTAGACAGAGACTTTTATCAAAAATAAAGTGGAGCAGCTTCCAAACCAGGGATGGGGCATAGTCACCTTTACGGAATGATTTTGTAAATTAAGGTATCTGGTGACGTTTCAGCAGTCGGTAATTTGGGTTATATTACGTTCCAAACAGTGCTCCACAACTGGTTCAACAAAGGCCGTGGTATGTGCTGTCCTGTCTATGGAAAGTGCATATAAAAGATCCCTTGCTGCTTATCGAAAAGAGTAGCCTATGTGCGGCAGCGGGTTTCCTCTAAAATGTGTCAAACATTACCATATGAATGACGTCCAGTAACCGATGATAAAATAAATATCATTGTGTTCCAGTGGCGTCGTTAAACAAAACAAACTTCACATTCCCATCATCTCATTCAAGCCTCGTACACAGATGAAGCTCACACAGGTTGTTACTAGACACACGTGCACAGTCTCCACGTCATCCACGTAAACGGCAACAAACTGTTGTACTCCATCACAGACGTAGATGTCTCACAGTCACTGATGCCAGTGTTTAGTGTTTGCAATCCAGAACGTTTCAAAGAGAGGAGGAATTACAGACATTGCTGTCCAGTTTAATCAAGTCATATATAGTAGCCATACAACACTATCTTAGCTCAGTCGGTAGCGTGCCAGCCTTTGAAGTGGCCGGTCGTTGGATCGATCCTTTTCAGTGGACTCACCTGCAGTTTGGGCTATTTTTCATTCCAAACTGTGCCACATAACTGGTTCATTAAAAAGGCCGTCATATGTGCTGTCTGTGGGAAAGGGCATATATAAGATTTCTTGCTGCTTATCAAAAAGAGTAACATGTGTGGTGGTAGCCGGTTTCCTCTAAAAAAAACTGTGTATTCCGTAAATTACAAGCTTATCGATCACTACGCATATTTTTTCAGTTTTAACAAGTTCCTGTGTAGCGTGATTGGTTAAAGCGTTGATCTGACAAGATCATTGACAGTGCTGAAGGTTGCTGAATAGAAACGAAGGTAAAAACTTTATAATTATATGTGTCTTTCAGTAAATTTTAATTTGTATGTATCAATGTATGTACATGTATGATAAGAGTAGAATAGAAAGGAAAAACAATGAGTATCAAAACAAAATAAAAGTGTACAAACAAATCTTTCTTTCATTCTTTCTTTATTTCACCCTCAAAAACCATGCCCCACTTTTATTTATAATCCCCACCAAAATATCGAACATGTCGAACTCTTTCCATCCAATATATTTGCCAATATGGCTGCCGCGTCATTGTAACTTTATACATACTTCGGCTAAAGTGATAATTCTTTTGTTTTTACCTAGGGTTTTTTTAGGGTCAAGGAATCCATTGAAAGCAATGTTTTCGTCATGAAATGAAGTGATCATAGAAACATTTCATAGTTTGCGGCAAGGGACCACATATGACTGAAAATGCTGGTTTGGCCATGTGGGCAATTACTCTTTTAGTATCATTGACAAAGTTTTAACTTTGGCTCTCAGATCCTTCAACTTCAAATAAGTTTGTGTTTATACCTCATGTGTCGGAATGATTAACAATTGGTCGTAATATCACTAAACACAATGCTTTACTTTCCATTATACATATAATACACATATAAACAGAAAACTGAAATACTATATATTTCTTTATTTCAATAATGCATCTATTTTTGTTGTTTCTAACAATTCACAGATTTGCTGAGAATGCAACTTCCTCGACACCTGAAAAATAAATAAATAATAAAACGTTACAATAATGTCAAAAACGTCACATCCTAACGTTAAAATTTAATAATTATGCTTACTGTCTCTTAATACACACAACAACTATTTCCGTTGTATGCTGGCTAGACTCAAATATTGTTAAGTTATGTTCAAAATTAGTTTAACCCTAGAGAACCCAAAACACTTTCTAACATCAGGACAATGATGTCCTCTTGGTAAAGTAATCCCAGAAAATTAAATCACGCGTTTTTGGAAATATTATCTGCGGGGTCGAATATGGCACTCTGGGTGTTAGTGGTATCATTTAATTTTTTCAATCATTGGTTTAGTTACCTTGGGTCCCAAAATATGTGGGTTTCCCAGGGTTAAAGTCACTTGTAGCAACATCTACACAAAGTACTTGGATAGGTTATATACCTGTTTGTGGAAGATGCGTAGATTTGTTTGGACTGATGCTACTTATCGCTATGGCAACATTTGCACTTGCAGCATTTGCATTTACAGCATTTACAACAACACTTGCACCCGCAGCACTTCTTACAGCAACATGAGTCAGCTGCACCAAACAACGAGACTGAAACTAAGAAAATACCAATACTTTATCATCATCTCTAAAACAGAATCTATACAATAATTATGTTAAAATATCTGCACGTTCTCACATTTCAATTTTTATTTAATTATAATAAAATTTACTCACCAAAAGCACCTTACTCAATTATTTATCTCTTCATATTTTATTAAATATGATTTAAAATATTACTGAGTCGCTGTTATTGTTTTTGAATAAAAAAAAGGAAAACATGTTAAACAAGATAATTTTTATATTATAAAAAATATTGTAACGCAGCTATAACTTTAAATCTAGATTTAATTTGTAAATATTTAATCTCACACACATTTTTAATTTGTACGCAATGACATGAAAAAAATCAAACTAAACAAGCCAAAAACAAAATACTTACGCATCACAATAAGAAAGATGTTTATAAAATTCATGACGTTTTGAAGACAGACGTTTCTAATAATTAGCTGATGTATTCACTGTCCTGGGCGAACTGTATTGTCAACACTAACCTCAGCATCTTATATACAAGAGGATATCAGGAAATAACTGTACACCATTTTTTTCACGGTTCTTAATATTATTTTGGAAAGTTATATTTCAGTTTTATTTCATGTCAGTGGTCTAGATATTTCATCGTTGAAGTCCCGCTATGTTTGCCTACAATGACCATGTCTCACTCCATGATGTGTCTCCATTACATCAGATGTCTCGCTCCACGCTGTTACTCCATTAGATCAGATGAAAGAATCCCCATGCTGTGTGGACGCTTCGTATTGTGTATGTTATATATAGATATTTATTTATATTATTATATTTATATTATGCTGGTGAAACGTCAGACAACTTTAATGTGGCATTGTGTGAGTAATTGATGTATGTTGCTCTGAAGGTAAGTGATTCTTGGTGAGGTTATTTTTATTATAAAATAATATAAAGTTTGTTTTATTTAACGACGCAACTAGAGCACATTGATTTTTATTTTATCAGCGGCTATTGGACGTCATTCATATGGTAATTTTAACACATTTTTAGAGGAACCTCTGCCGCCACGTAGGCTACTCTTTTCGATAAGCAGCAAGGGTTATTTTATATGCACTTTCCTATAAACATGACAGCACATACCACGGCCTTTGTTGAACCAGTTATGGAACAGTGATGGAACGGAAAATAGCCCAAACTGCAGATGGGTCCACTGAGAAGGATAGATCCCACGATCGACCGCTTCAAAGGCGGGCATAAAATACTATATGAACGGAGTAATTTACTCAAGTAACACATGAGTAGGTTTAGCCACTGCACTATTAGTTTTAGATTGTTTACACTTTTATTACTTAACGACGTTAAATTTTGGATCCCCAATAATATTACTGTAACTAAAGTAAAGTTAGTTTTATTTAACGACGCCTCTAGAGCTCATTGATGTTTATCTTATCAATTATTGGACGTCAAACATAATATGGTAATTTTGACACATTTCTTTAGAGAAAACCCGCTGCCGTTGTGGACCACTAGTTGGAACAGGAAATAGCCCAAACTGCAGATGGGTCCACTAACAAGGATCGATCTGATGACCAACAGCTTGATAGGTGGAAACGCTACCGATTGAGTTACATCCCGCTCCCTATATTGCAACTAATAAACAACAACAACAACGTACTTGATTAAAAATGTATTTCAAAGTACAAAATTAATTATATGCTCATATTCAAGTTTTAGTCTGTAATTATATTAAAGCCACGCTCAACTCTGCACCCGGAAGTCTGAAATATATTTAAAAGATTTGATTATTGCAAAATACATACACTTGTAAATCAAAGACGTTGTGTATGTACATTTCAAATTGTTACATTAATTTTTTTTAGCAAAATCCATTGGTCCAATTACGTCGCAGGAAATAACAGTCTAGTGTTGACGGCCCAGTAGCTAATGGGGAGAATCCCCCTGCGAAACATTCTCGTCCCCAGCCCGCAACACATTCTCGTCCCCAGCCCGCAACACATTCTCGTCCCCACTCAGCAGAACATTCTCGTCCTCACCCCGCAGAACATTCTCGCATGAATAAAATGTCGATAATGGTAAATATTCACGGCCCTCGTCAAAGCTGATTGCCAACCGCTTAATCCATCCCAGGACCCGGGTATTGACAAAATAGCTGTCATTTGTACACGGTATAAAATTTCAGTTAAATTTCAATTACCAGTTCCATATTTATTTTCAATAAAAAATGTTTAAATATGATAATTTAGACGCAGTTATTTTTTATTATTTTAATGAAATATTTAGTTTTCTGTGTAGATTTAAGATGAAAGCACTCTTTACCTGCTGTTTTCTTGACTGCACACATGCTGCTGTCAGGCTATTTCTTGTCTCGGTGACAGCAGCAGCAGGCTCTAGCACCAGCAATCATAGAGGCTGAAACTAATAACAATAGATATCATATTAATTTTAGGTTTTCCAGTTTTGTGAGCCGTAGGCAGGCACGTTATGTTTTTGTTTAGTCCCCCCACTGCTGAATTCCATCCTGTGTCTTTCCTACTCTGGCAGCTCCCATCTTTCAACTCCTTTTGGTGTCCATCTCCACATCCCAGTCCCTGTCTCTCCAACTGCGACTGGTGCATGTCTCTTGTGGACATTCTGTGCCACACACCCATTATTTCCCCATCAGGCACGGTTGTTTATTATCACACAAAAAGATCATTGCACTATTTTACAATTAACTATCTTTAGTCAAGTCAATGGTGTTTAACGTCTGGGTTCAGAACTAAGTTGTTATAGAAGACGACTCTCCCGGGCGCCGTTTATGACCTACGTCCCCTAATGCGTCCGGGACATGAAAAGAAGGGGAGGGAGCAGCAGAAAGGTGTGTCACACTAAGCGGGAACAAGGACGTTTCCGTTAGCCCAGTCCTATAGGTTGCAATGAAGTAAATTAAATCCCACTGGTCTTAATGCTAACATTTCCGATAAAAATAACACAAGCAGCGAATCAAGTCACTGGGGATGCAAACACAAATATTGAGTAGTACTTTGCATTTAATAATTTTTCAAGAAAATAGGGTGTCACATGCCATATACGAGATTTAAAGACTATTTATACCACCCACCCCATAAAAGATCCCTTGCTGCTTATCGAAAAAGATAGGCTGCACTAGTGAGGCGGTAGAGGGTTTTCAATATAACATTAATATCTCTCCCATACGCAGTGGATGGCTTGAACCATAAATGGCTGCCGAAAGAGGCGTCTGCTATGACAGCCTGACTGTGAATGTAGACGTTAAACAACATGAACTGAATTGACGTATAATAGAATGTAAACCACAAATGTAGTTTAATAATCTCTGAATGGAAATTCAACATTACAAACAATTACTTACGTATCAGAACAGTGATTATTTTCACGAAATCCATACTTATTTCTTTTACGTCTATGTAGTTTGTGACTGTGTACACAAGTAATCTACTTCCCTCAATAAGCAATGCGTTGCTCTCTGTTTTAAATACGCTTTTATACAAAACTTACGGAAATTACCAGTTTAATAATATTATTAGTACTAACATTTTGTTTCCCTGTTTATCCCAAATAAATGTGTATGTATCTTTATTATTATGAAGTGGGAGGAGTTGGGGGTTTAATTAGTTTGACAATATTTATTATATAGATGTAGTTAAATAAAATCGGCTTTGATTGTGTACTAACATGCTGGTTATCCGTGTTTCATGACTTTTGTTGTTTTTGTTTGTATATACGCATTTATTGCTGCAAGACCAGTAAACAAAATTAATACTAATAAAATACTGTATTTCCTTTATTTGCGTTTTTAAACAATAGAAAAAAGTGAGAGAGTTTAAACAACACTTGACACGTATCTCTCATCAGTGCATCAACGAAGCGCTCTGTGGCCATTGGCTATATGTATTTTTGTGCTTATATCCAATTAAGGTTCAAACACGCTGTCACGGTCATACGACTCCGGTTCATGAGCTATCTGTCCAAGACAAATATTATAATTAATGTTAGTAAAAGAGAGTAAACCCTCTACCGCCACATTAGTGCGACTACTTTTTTTATAAGCAGCAAGGGATCTTTTATAAATTATGCACTTTCTCATATGGATAGCACAAACCATTGCCTTTGTTCAACTAGTTATGGAACCACTAATCTGTGCAAGTGGAAACACCTTCCCATTGAGCCTTGCGGAGCACTCACTCTGGGTTGGAATCGATACCGAGGTTAAAAATCCCATGCATCGACTGAGAGATTCGATCGCATTACAATCTAGCCGTAAGCGATAGCTTAACCACTTGGCCACGGAGACAGATTATGTGGCCATTTTTTTTAAATTTCTACCTTCAGAGCCAGGCTGTTATAGCAGACACCTCTCCCGGGTGCCATTTATGGTTAAACCATCCACCGCACCTGGGACAGTATGTGTGTATGTGTATGTCTATGTGTATGTCCTGTGGACATGCGAGCAAACCTGTTTTATTGTGGGAGCGGGATGTAGCTCAGTTTGTAGCGTGCCTGTCTTTGAAGCGGTTGGTCGTCGGATCGATCCTTCACAGTGGGCCGCGCTGCAGTTTTGGCTATTTTCCTTTTCAACTAGTGTTCCACACCTGGTTCATCAAAGGTCGTGTTATGTGCTGTCCTGTCTGTGGGACGTGCATATAAAATATCTTGCTACTTATCGAAACGAGTAGCCTATAAGGCGGCAGCGGGTTTCCTCTAAAAGAAATATGTAAAAATTACCATATGAATGACATGACGTCCAATAGCTGCTGATAAGGCAAAATTCAATGTGGTCTTTAAAAAATGTGGCCATGCGAGAAAACTTGTTTTATTATGATGGTATAAAATAACTTAACTATAATAAAGTTACTTAATGTAATTTGCGCCTGCAAGTTTCATATAACAAAATTACATTTACGATTACCGTCTCAATATTCATTGTAATAAATAAAAAATAATTTTAAAATTATGATTATTATTAAAATGTACGTATTTGGTTTTGTTCGTGAAACATGTACCGTATATAAAACTAAATAATCATTGAAAAGTTTACATGGTTTTTTTCAAATTTCAATCGTTTCTTGTAGGCAGAGAATATTGTAACACGTTTTAGTTAACTGTAACCCTGAACAGCTTTTGTTCTACAAGCAACACACTTGTACCATGTTTATTACGGTTTATTAAAGACATAGCTCACAAAAAAGGGTGTGATAAAAACCAACAGAAATAAGTTGGTGGGTATTTATTAAAAAGTAAAGTTTGTTTTATTTAACGACATATAGAACACATTGATGTTGTTCTTATCACCGGCTATTGGACGTCAAACATATGGCCATTTTGACACGTCTTTAAAAGAAACCATCTTCTGTCACATAGGCTACTCTTTTCAATAAGCAGCAAGCGATCATTTAAATGCACTTTCCCACAGACAGGCCAGCACATACAACGGCATTTGATTAACCAGACGTAGACCACTGATTTTGAATGGAAAATAGCCCAAACTGCAGATAGGTTCACTTAGAAGGATGTTTTGCGTTGTCACGTGTCTTGGCCTACCAAGTAAGTTCACCGGACTCTGTGGCGCAGTGGTTAAGCTATCGGGCTAGAGGCTGGTAGGTATCATCTCAAACCCAGAGTGAGTGCTCCTCATGGTTCAATGAGAAGGTGTAACCACTTGCACCGACCTGTGGTTCCATTACCGGTTTAACAAACGTTTGTGCTATCCTGTTTGTGGGAAAGTGCATATAAAAGATCCCTTGCTGCTTACTAACATTAATATCTGAACCGAATGCAGTGAATGGCTTGAACCATAAACGATGCACGGGAGAAGCGTCTGCAATAAAAGTCTGGCTCTGAATGTAGACGTTAAACAACATGACTTAACCTGACATATATCACGCCATAATTTGGCTTGACAGTCCCTGTTGTTTCTCCAGTCCACAGATCCATTCCATACAGTCTCATTAGCACTTTTAGCAGCAACACAGTTTCTCTTTTTAAGTATGTGCAGACAGCTATTGATGTAAGTTATGTAATTAAAGTTGTAATGATAAATGTGAATTCATCTTACATTAGAAAAGAAGTTTGTCTAATATTATGGAATCTCAAAGCGGAATCTATTGAAGACTCAAATTGTACACATATTTTAAAAATTGTGTCCAAGACTTGAAAAAGACATGACCCAATAATTGAAAACTGATCGTGAATGACGAATATTTTTTGTCCAAGGTTCACATGATCATCCAAGACGCATATGGCATTTGATGACGTCACCCCAGATATTTCAAGTCGAACGTTGTCATCAGTGTTTTGTGCGCTGGCTTCTACAACAACACAGGGAAGAGATAAGAAAAATCTCATTCCATTATCAGAATGTAAAGGACTTGCCCGAGACATTCTCTCTCTGTATGGTTAACATTGTTTAAAAAGCATAAACTGCAACAAATCAGTCGCCATTTTGATAATCAGGCAAACAACCATCAAACGTCAGTGAATCATGGACGAAAATGTTTCTGATCTTGGACGACATTTTTTCAATTCTTGACGAACAATTTTTAATTCTTGGACTGTTTTTAGTTTTGGAAGATCTTATTTTTTCAATTCTTGAACGATGTTTTTATTATTAGTTTCCCTCTTAAATCGCAGTCGAAAATATGGGCCATTGGCAAATAAAAAAATAATTCAAAAGTTACCAGCCCGAAAATAAGGTCATTGGTCACATTACAGCAACATCTTTACAAATCTACGAAGATGCTGTTCGGATTGCGAAATGTCATAAGCATATCTTATTCTATTATTCCACAATACTTTCAAATGTTCAAAACAGAATATCAAATGTTTTAATACAAATTTATTTCAAAGTACAAAAATTATAAATTATAAACGTGCTCTTAACACACTTGTTCTAATCATCTGAAGTTGCGTTGAGCGATCACTTCAATTGGTTGTCTGAAAAAAGAGAAAAACGTTGTGATTCACAAAATAATGCGCATAATACATTATATTGTAATGTGTGATTTGTGTACATAGAGACCCCATCTTTATGAATCAGTAAGCAAAAAGTTTGTTTTATTTAACGATGCCTCGAGAGCACATTGATTTGTATCTTATTCATATGGTAATTTTCAGAGGAAACCCGCTGCTGCCACATAGGCTACTCTTTTCGATAAGCATCAAGTGATCTTTTATATGCACTTTTCCATAGACAGGACAGTACATACCACGGCATTTGGTGAACCAGTTGTGGACCACTGGTTGGAACGGAAAATAGACCAAACTGCAGCTGGGTCCACTGAGAACGATCGATCCGACGACCTAACGTTTCAAAGGCGGGCACGCTACCGATTGAGATACATCCCACTCCAACCAGCAAG